>JAJSRW010001373.1:47500-49583 GCA_022414725.1 Microglena sp. YARC | reverse complement strand
CTACATGCACACACTGACAATCACACATACATCACATCACATTGCCGCAGGTCAAACACACGCACCACACCACGCAAACACACATCCGTTTCTTTATTATCAATCATCCACTGCATTTCGGATCTATATGCACAGCATGTCTCACACACAATGCATACCACAACAGACATCACAGCTGCACAACACTCACCCTTCACTTACACACTACACACACACCAGCAACCATCACATCCGGTCCCTATCAAGTGGCACACAAACAACTTAGGTCACGTATTACCACACAAGTATCACACACTCACCACACACGCATGCACATACCAACACACGCAATAAGCAGACACACACACACACAATCCACACACGCACACACACCACACAGCACACACACACCTAACACACACAGCATACAGCACAACTAACAAACAAGCCACACACACACACACACAATGCACTACAAGCACACACAAAACATTACACACACATAACTCCAACATCACGCACTGCACGCACACACACCAACACACACACACACACCATACACACACACACACACACACGACCACACACACCACACTCAACACACAGGTAGTACACACACACACACCACACCACACACACACTCAAACGACACATGCAAAACACACCACATGCATGCACACACACAAACACACAATCACACACACACACAGAGCACACACACCACACACACACAACACACACACCACACACACACACACAACACACGCACCACACTTAAACATCACACACAAACAAACACACACACACTACACACATGCACATACACACACGCAAGCACACACACGCCAACACCACCCATACACACACGACACACAACACACATGCACAGTCACATACACCCACAACTACTATACCACACACACGCACAAAACACACACATGACACACAGCACACACACACACACACACACACACACACACATACACACGCACGCACACGGCACACACACACAGCACACACAAACACACAAACACAACACAGCACAACTACACAACACCACTTCACACACACGCATTCACAATAACATCAGCGCAATATGCACACATACGCACAAACACACATACACACACACACACACAAAACAAACAAACACACACACACCACATGCACACACACACACCACAAACACGCATGCACGCTCCATTACTCCAGCACACGCACACACACACACACACGCACACACACACACGCACACGCAACACACACACACACATTCCACACACACACAACTCTAATTACACACTCATCATATTACGCAAAACACTCACACACATCGCATTGCAACATTACCATCATGCCTCCGTACACCTTGCACACACTTTGCAACATTTTAACATTCGAAATCACACCACACACACACACACATCCCACACCCAACACACACACACACACAACTCCTCTACACATAACAACACATGTCACAACATAGCACCACACACACATGCACACCCACCCACATGCACCACACACACACACACACACACTACCCTCCTCTTTTAATCTATTATTCACACACACTATCAGCATCATTCCTAATTATGCATTTTTACCCACAGACGCACAACCACTAAACACATGCACGCACATACACACACACACACACGCACACACACGCACACACACCTGAACTAGGAATACACAATGTATTAAAAAGTGCTATGAGAATTTAACATTTTAATTTCCAGTTCCAGTTGATTTTTGCCTGCCCGCTTGCCTAGTAACCAGGGCAGGAAGGTTGAGGGTGTCTGAGTTCGAACGTTAATGATAACGCCTGTGGGCGTGGGATTCAAGAGCCCTGTCTTATGGTGGTAGAGAACGGGGCTGCTACTTTACTGTGCATGGCTTTCCCCTCTTATCATTATGGCTAGTTTACAGTGTTTATCCGCGGACACTAAGGTGCACGCCGTGCATTGGCAGTTATATATACGAGATCACCCCGCACCTTCTGCCTGGTTTCGACGACCTCAACCATTGAGCCACCACTTCGTCAACTTCACGGGAGATATTGCTTCTTAGATAATATTAACGCTCGCTTCCAGTTTAT
>JAJSRW010001373.1:0-42500 GCA_022414725.1 Microglena sp. YARC | reverse complement strand
CTCCTCGGGTTTGGGGTTTAGGGGTTTAAATTTCAGGTTTTAGGGTTTAGGGTATAGGAGATCTGGCTTGTGGATGCTAGCTCACATGATTCATCAAGTTATTAATATTCTTTATTTAGGTATATGATATACATATACCGGTACTGATGTAATGTGGTACACATATTTGTATGATTCATCAAGTTATTCATATTCTTTATTTAGGTATATGATATACCCGGTACATATATTTATAACTTAATGAATATATATATGATTCATATTCTTCCGTAAGATAATTATATCCTTGCCCCTTCCCTGACCTTGCTAAATTGCAGATTCCATCTTGTCCATCTTCAAGTACTGTGGATCAATTTCACCGCAGTTTGTTTTTTGACCTTGCTAAATTGCGGATTCACCGCAGTTTTTGTTTTTTGACCTTGCTAAATTGCAGATTCATTCTTTCCATGTTCATAGTACTGTGGATTTCACCGCAGATTGTTTTTTCGAATCTGAAAGTGCGTTTTTTTCAGCTTATTGGATTTTAGGCTCCTCCCAGGGATAGCGTTTTAGTGATTTTTATAGCTATTATGGCTTTTATAGTGTTTTGTAGCTTTTCAGGGCCATACAAGAACGAAAATAACACTTTTAAATACTTGTATATAGCGATAATTCCGCAAAAAACGGGGTTGAAAACGAGGGATCGCTATATAAAGCTGATACATAATCCCTTTTGCAACGTAAACCCCTCACCCCACTAGTCCCACTAAAGCCTTCACCCTGCCCAGCCATCCCATAGAAATTGAAATTGAAATTGTTACATCCAAGTAATGTGCCACTCTCAGTACGTGAAGTTAAGGACACCACTGCATAAGCCAGAACTAGCAGTAGTCACCATTTCCCACCCTATACCAACCTGGCGCCTGCCCCTTGATCACCTTGACCCTAAACTTCCCCTCTCCTTGCCGATTACATCACGTCCATGGGCGAGTGCTTTGGCTAATAGGCTTGCACCGACGCCCTTGAGTCCTTCACCCTGCCCTCCATGCCAACCTGGCACCTGCCCCTTGATCACCTTGACCTAAACCTCCCCTAGTCTCCTCCCCTTCTCTCCCCTTGCCTTGCCTCCCCTCCTCCCCTCCCCTTACTTACATCACATCCATGTTTGAGTACTGTGGCTTGCACCAAACCACCCTGAATCCCTAACCCTGCTCATACCAACCTAGCCCCTGCTGTCCCTCCCCTCCCCTTCCCGCCCTGCTGCCCCCCCTCTCCCCTCCCCTCCCCTTACTTGCAGATTCTATCACATCTTTGTTTGAGTAATGTGGCTTGCACCAAACCACCCTGAATCCCTCGCCCTGCTCATACCAACCTAGCCCCTGCTGTCCCTCCCCTCCCCTTCCCGCCCCTGCTGCCCCCCCTCTCCCCCTCCCCTCCCCTTACTTGCAGATTCTATCACATCTTTGTTTGAGTAATGTGGCTTGCACCAAACCACCCTGAATCCCTAACCCTGCTCATACCAACCTAGCCCCTGCTGTCCCTCCCCTCCCCTTCCCGCCCCTGCTGCCCCCCCTCTCCCCTCCCCTCCCCTTACTTGCAGATTCTATCACATCTTTGTTTGAGTAATGTGGCTTGCACCAAACCACCCTGAATCCCTAACCCTGCTCATACCAACCTAGCCCCTGTTGTCCCTCCCCCTCCCCTTCCCGCCCCTGCTGCCCCCCTCTCCCCTCCCCTCCCCTTACTTGCAGATTCTATCACATCTTTGTTTGAGTAATGTGGCTTGCACCAAACCACCCTGAATCCCTCGCCCTGCCCATACCAACCTAGCCCCTGCTGTCCCTCCCCTCCCCTTCCCGCCCCTGCTGCCCCCCCTCTCCCCTCCCCTCCCCTTACTTGCAGATTCTATCACATCTTTGTTTGAGTAATGTGGCTTCTGCCTTCACATCGCTGGAATCCCTCGCCCTGCCCATCCAACCTAGCCCCTGCTGTCCCTCCTCTCCCTCCCCTTACTTGCAGATTCTATCACATCCATGTTATTTCGAGTACCGTACTGTGGTTTTTACTAGAACACTCTGAATCCCTCACCCTGCCCATACCAACCTAGCCCATGCTGCCCCCCTCTCTCCTTTCAGATTCCACCACGATTTTTCGAGAGATTTGGCTTTCACCAAATCACCCCCTACCAAACTAGCCCCTGCTGCCCCTCTACTGCTGCCCCTCCACTCTCCTTTCAGATTCCACCACATCCATGTTCGAGTATTGAGGCTTTCACCAAAACACCTTGAATCCCTCACCCTGCACAAACCAACCTACTGAACCAACCAACAACCCTGCACATACCAACCAACCAACCAACCAACCAACCAACCAACCAACCACCATACAACCAACCAACCAACCAACCAACCAACCAACCAACCAACCAACCAACCAACCAACCAACCAACCAACCAACCAACCAACCAACCAACCAACCAACCAACCAACCAACCAACCAACCAACCAACCAACCAACCAACCAACCAACCAACCAACCAACCAACCAACCAACCAACCAACCAACCAACCAACCAACCAACCAACCAACCAACCAACCAACCAACCAACCAACCAACCAACCAACCAACCAACCAACCAACCAACCAACCAACCAACCAACCAACCAACCCAACCAACCAACCAACCAACCAACCAACCAACCAACCAACCAACCAACCAACCAACCAACCAACCAACCAACCAACCAACCAACCAACCAACCAACCAACCAACCAACCAACCAACCAACCAACCAACCAACCAACCAACCAACCAACCAACACATACCAACCTTCTGCAACCAACCAACCAACCAACACCCTGCACTTACCAACCTACTGCAATCAACCAATCAACACCCTGTACTTACCAACATACTGCAACCAACCAACCAACCTGCACATACCAACCTACTGCAACCAACCAACCAACACCCTAAACTTACCAACCTACTGCAACCAACCAACCAACCAACACCCTGCACTTACCAACATACTGCAACCAACCAACCAACACCCTGCACATACCAACCTACTGCAACCAACCAACCAACCAACACCCTGCACTTACCAACCTACTGCAACCAACCAACCAACCAACCAACACCCTGCACTTACCAACCTACTGCAACCAACCAACCAACACCCTGCACTTACCAACCTACTGCAACCAACCAACCAACACCCTGCACTTACCAACCTACTGCAACCAACCAACCGACCAACACCCTGCACTTACCAACCTACTGCAACCAACCAACCAACACCCTGCACTTACCAACCTACTGCAACCAACCAACCAACACCCTGCACTTACCAACCTACTGCAACCAACCAACCAACACCCTGCACTTCCCTCCCCTCCCCTACCTAGCCCCTCCCTCCCCTCCCCAACCTAGCCCCTCCCTCCCCTCCCCTCCTCTCTCCTTTCAGTTACCATAACGTTCTTGCTTGAGAACTTTGGCACCCCCCAGGGCCCCAAGGCGGTGCTCTCCAGTGACGAAATGGAGGATCTTTGGATGCACTGTGACTACCCTGCTGGCTTTGCTGCCCGCTTGCCAAGGAACCAGGGCAAGAGGGTGTAGGGTGTCTGAGTACACTTATATGCCACAAGGGCCCCAGCAGGGTGTTGTCCAGTGACAAAATAGAGGGTCTTTGGATGCGCTGTGACTACCCTGCTGGCTTTGCTGCCCGCTTGCCCAGAAAACAGGGCATGAGAGTGTAGGGTGTTTTAGGAGACACACTTATATCGTTATATGTACCAATACAATGGCCCCAACACAGAGCTGTGAATGTTGTGAAGAAAGGGAGGGTCTTTGGATGCGCTGTGACAACCCTGCTGGCTTTGCTGCCCGCTTGCTCAGAAACCAGGGCAAGAGGACGTAGGGTGTCTGAGTACACTTATATGCCACAAGGGCCCCCCACGCGGTGCTCTCCAGTGAAGAAATGGAGGATCTTTGGATGAGCTGTCACTACCCCTGCTGGAATTGCAGCCAGCTTGCCCAGAAACCAGGGCAGGAGGGTGTAGGGTGTTTTACAACACACACACTTATGTGCACCAATCCAAGGGCCCCAACACAGAGCTGTGTTTGTAGTGAAGAAATGGTGGTGTAGTGGATGCGGTGTGAATATATACCCTGCTGGCTTTTGCTGCCTGCTTGCCCAGGAACAAGGGCAAGAGGACGTAGGGTGTCTGAGTACACTTATATGCCACAAGGGCCCCAAGGCGGTGCTCTCCAGTGACGAAATGGAGGGTCTTAGGATGCGCTGTGACTACCCTTCTGGCTTTGCTGCCTGCTTGCCCAGGAACTATCAGCATGAATAGCGGTGCTCTCACTTGTTTTATGTCTTGGTGACTCCTTGTGTACTCCCTTAGAACTATCGGTCCTGACAGTACTGTGACAGCTTCCTGTTGGCTGCGTCACCGGTCTCTCACTGACACGCTCTGTATTGCCTGTGCCCGGCTTAAGATTCCTGGCTTAGGTTCTAGTCAGGTTACAGTTATCCGCCTCTCCCACCGCTAGTGTCCTTTGGCGTCCGCCTGTGCTTGTAACGTTATTCTCGTCTCTGTGTATAGATTGGCGCGTCTGTTCCGCTGCTTTCATCTCTGTCCACTCCACGGAGTGTATTAAAGCTGATAGGTTATCGGGCTCCTCATGGTACCACTGCTTTGCAATGCATCTTATGCGTCGTCCTCTACTTGGCTTCAACGAGCTTCATTCTGGAAGTTCCGAAGTCCTGACCTGGCGACAAATTGGCTAGACGATTGCGCGCCAGCGGCCTTTGCTGGAGAGGAGGATCCTTCCGCCATCGTGGAAGCAACCCCCCCCAATCATTCCTCCATCTTCCCTTCTTTTTCCTCCCCTGCCGTCTGTCGCCTCCTCCCGTCTGTCGTAGATGACTGTGACGTGCAGACTCAAGTCGGCGACTAGCCTGGACATCGGTGGAGGTTCCCCGTCTTCGTCTGCTCGCGTCCTTGACGTCGCTACCATTTCTCCGGTGTTTGCGGCTCTGCTTGCATACCGGAGGTTGCCAAGCCGACCAAGCTCCCTGCTGATGTCTACGTCGTCTGTGCCCCCTTTGCTCTGCCCTGCCGACGGTCGGCTACTGGCATGAGCTTGCGCTCTAGTGGCTCTGTGCTACCTTCTGGAGAATTTTTTCGATCAAGCTGGCGGATCGCCGGCACTGCCGTAGGGTTCGCCAGAGGAGAATGACCTACGCGTCTGGACCTGGAGATTCTGGAGGTGGTAGGTAGCAGGGGGTATGGTCAGCACCACTACGGGTGCTGCTCCCTCTACCCCAACCGGGTCTCGCAGCGCCGGACTTCGCCCATGCTACAGGCCGAAGTGGACTCCGTCCTGGCCCTAGTCCAGCGGCCGTGGAGGTTCTTTGGCATGATATCTTGGTGGATATTTTTTTTTCTCTCTTAGGATCCTTGGGAACCCTGGGTGCGTTCCGTGGTTCGACAGAGGTCGCGTTCTTTGTCTTACCGTGCCCCTGGTCCTTCCCCTAGGTGCCCTCCTTAGGTGTATGCCTTAGCTACATGGTTTGTGTTCAAGTGTTTGAGTTCTGATAGGGCTTAGGAATTTTTTAGTTAAGTGGTATCGAGTAATGGTTGAAATCGTTTGGTGCTGTGCATTATTATCGATGGTATACACTGCTTAGCAGAACGCACCTGTGGAGAGGTACAATGGGGTCTTGCAGAACATAGCTAGGAGTATCCACTTGGAGTCTAGGCTAGCTAAGTCTTTCTGGCCCTATGCCTTCCTCAGTGCTTGTTACCTACGTAACCGGCTGCCCAATCAGGGTGACAAGACTCTATACGAGTTGTTCTTTGGGGTTCTACCTGATGTGTCGTTGTTACGAGTGTATAGTTGCCATTGCTCGTTTGAAGTAAATGGGATATTGCGTAACAAGCTAGTCGAAAGGGCGTTATTTGGTAGACTGGTTGGGTATTCCCTGGTGAGTAAGGTTTATTATTTTTGGGTTTCCGATGTTGCGCCAGGTAGTAGAGAGTAGTGATGTACTCTCTATATTCAGTTAAGTCTATACTGTCTTTCTGGGTTCTCCCATTAGTATGGGTCCCCGTGCCCGCTTGCATCCCTCCTGTCATCAAACGGTGATATGTTCCGTGTTACCGGTAATTCCCTACGCCCTTTACCGACCCCAATTGTTGATGGCTGGCCTGGCTGGGATGTATCCAGATTGCATTCCGGACCAGGGCCTGATCATGCTGTATTGTGTGTGAAGTTTTAGGGCGGGTGGGAGTTGTATTTCCGAATTTTAATTTAGCCGAATCTCAGGGGGTCGCCAGGCCCTCCTCTGCGCCACATTCCGTCGGCGAAGCTCTAGGATTAGGACAGCCTCAGGTCATAGTGGTGCTTGATATATGTCCACTGTCTAATAGTCGCCACCCCCCGTCCACCTGTTCGGATGGCTTCAGGCGTTGTTGATCCCTTCGCCTCCTGTCGTCCCTGGTGGTTTATACCGGACAAGGCATTGCGATGATTTAGCCGTCACGTGGAGTGAGTGATGATCTTATCAGCTATTAAGCACTTCTAAGAGTGGACAGAGATGTATGCAGCGGAGACAGACGCGCCAATCTATACACAGAGACGAGAATAACGTTACAAGCAAGGACGTACACTAAAGGACACCAGCGGTGGGCGAAGTGGATGCCTGTAACCTGAATAGACCCTAAGCCCGGATCTTGTCACCCTGACACCGTTTAACACAGGACATGTCAGGGAGAGACCGATAAGACACAGAGAGACAGGCAGTCAATAGGAAGCTGACACTGAGTCACTAAAGGATGACTCAGTTCTACGGGAAGCTATCACTATGGGAAGCTATTAGGGCCGATAGTTCTAAGGGAGTACATAAGTAGTCACCAAGTCATAAAACGCTTGAGAGCACCGCAATTCATGCTGACACTCCACCTATGACACAGGTGACATACAATACTACTACTCCACCTATGGCACTGGGACATAGAACTATATGTAACAGATTAAAAAAAAATTAAAGAACTCCGAAAAAACGAGAGAACTTCAAATGTAACCCAAAGGGTGTAAATGAAGGAATGGACCAAGGCAAAATACCAAAGAGTGCCAAGGGAGAAAAGAGGATAACCGAATATCAATGACGGGTAACAACGGTATAGAAAACCCGATCCGGGAATAGGAACCTAATGCCATACAATGATAACCAAAAAACAAGAAACGTATGTAACCAAAAAAAACTAAATAATGACCCTAAGAAGTAGCGGTCATTCCAAGCATACGGACAAACCGCCAGAACACAGCAGGATCAAGGGGCTTGGCGAAGGGGTCAGCACAGTTATCCACAGTGTTAACATAGGCAACAGCCAGTTGGCCATCCTCCACCAGCTCCTTGATGTAGTGATGAATAACATCAATGTGCTTGCTGCGAGGCAGAAGCTGCCAGTCAGTGGCCCAACTCAGGGAACCTAAGTTGTCACCCTGAATTGTAACCAAAGCACAAGGCAGACCCAGATCCACCCTCAATTTCTTCAACCATTGGACCTCCCTGGCAGCCTGGGACAGGGCCTGATACTCAGCCTCACTAGAGCTAATAGCAACAGTAGGCTGTCGCTTGCTCATCCAGTTAACAATGCACCCACCAGCTAGAACTGCAAAGCCAGTCTGAGATCTCCTGTCAGACCCATCATCAGCATAAGATGAGTCACTAAAGACAGTAAAAGTGAAATCAGGGCTGTGGGTGTAAGTGAGACCCAGGTGAGAATGTGTTCTCAAATACAAGAGTAACCGTTTGGCAGCCCCCCAGAGAGGGACTGTAGGGTGAGCAGAGAACCTGGATAAATAGCTAACAGCAAAGGAAATATCAGGCCTGGTGCAAGTGGCCAGGTATAGCAAAGCACCTACAAGAGAGAGGTACTGGCTATTAGACGGCAGGGGCTCTCCAGGGGCGTCAGAAACAGTGGATTTGGCCATGGGAGCAGCAAACTTGGGTGGGGCAGCAGCAGTAAGACCAAACTGCTCCACCAGATCAACAATGTAGGTGTGCTGAGAGAGATTGATCTGAACACACCTGCCTTCAGAGTCAAGGTAACATCCATGTCCAAAGAGAGGAACTGAATTGGAACACCCATCTCTTTGACCTCCCAGCCAGCTGCTTCCATTGCCTGGATCAGCAACACATACCTATCCAGCTCACTAAAAGCACAGATAAAGTCATCAACATAGGTCAGGACATAGCTCCACCCACCATCAGAATCCTTCCTAAAGTACAGAGCAGGTTCTGCCTTGCACATAGTAAAGCCATGAGCAACCAGAACCCGCTTGACATCCCTACTCCAAGCTCTGGGTGCCTGCTTCAATCCATAAAGGGACTTGATCAGTTTGCAGACAAGTGGAACACCGTTAGGACCAAGGTGCCTAAAGCCCTCAGGCTGGTGGCAGTAGAGGTCCAGACCAGGCTCCAGCTTGGCATTTAGGAATGCAGTCTTGATGTCTAGCTGCCGAACAAACATCTTCCTATGAGTGATGGCAGCCAGGAGCACCCTAAGACCTGCTTTGGAGGAGACAGGGGCATATACATCATGAAAATCCAGCCCAGGACGCTGCAGAAAACCACGGACCAAAAACGTGCCTTGAAGCGTATAGTACCATCAACACCAATCTTCTTCACAAATAACCACCTGCCAGACAGGATCTTCTGCTTACGAGGCTGTGGAGTGAGAACCCATGTACCATGGGCATGAAGGGAAGCCATCTCATCCTTCATGGCAAGAAGCCATTGATCCCTGTCAGGGTTGGTATGCAACATGGCAGCTTTGTAGGTCAGTTCAGTGGTGGATGCAACAGATGCTCCCACGTACAAGCAGTTTACTTGTACATGGGCAGCGGGGGTATCAGCAGTATCAGCAGTAACCATTAGGAAAGCCCCCAGTGCAGAACTACTGCCTGGTTGAACAGGGCCGGCCTTCTTTGCCTCTAAATCAACGAAGCCTGGGTCGACCGGAACACCCCAGCCATACGCAGTATCGGAGCCTGACCACGGTTCAAGATCATCACTTGCATCATCTGCAACGGCTACATCATCACCCGGACTCCTGAGTAATCTATCAGAGACGGCAGGAGGTGAAGCGTTCACCAACTCCATCGAGCTATCAGTGATGATGGGAGTATGATGACTAGTAGGCAATGGATCTAACAAAGGATCCACTATGGTCTGAGTTGGTGTAAATCCAACGACTTCACCGACGGAATGTGACGCAGAGGAGGGCCTGGCGACCCCTGAGATTCGGCTAAGATTTTGTCCGTAGGAGCCGCAGAAACTCGCCCGCCCAGTGTGTTCTCACGCAAAACAGTACCACTGGCCCCCGACCTAGGTCGCAGAGTCATCCTATGGCCAGGACAGTGGTCAACAATTGGGGAAGACAAAGGGTCTAGGGAATCAACCGCAACCTCAGGCATGTGTCCGTTGATGGCGGCAGGGATGCTAGAGACATATGGCGACCCATCATAGGGAGTTAGCCCAGGAATGCAGTAATGATCAAACTGCTCATAGAAGAGTACATCACGACTCTCTACTACCTGGCGCAACTTAGGAACCCAAACAAAATAACCCTTACTCACCAGAGAATACCCAACCAGTCTACCAGATAACGCCCTTTCGTCTAGCTTATTACGTTTTCTTCCATTGACTAGAGTAACATAGCAGGGGCATCCAAACACACGTAATAACGACACATCAGGTTTCATCCCATAAAACAACTCAAAGGGTGTCTTGCGTCCTGGTTAGGCAGACGGTTTTCTAAGGTAACAAGCAGCCAGGAAGGCATAGGGCCAAAAGGACTTAGTAAGCTTAGACTCCAAGTGGATACTCCTAGCTATATTCTGAAGGACCCCATTATACCTTTCCACAGTTGCATTCTGCTGTGCAGTGTATGCCAAAGACAACTCATGTACTGCCCAACCGATTCTAACCAATCCTCGAACCATTTAACTATAAACTCTTTAGCCCTGTCAGATCTCAGACACTTAAAGGCAAACCCCTGCAGCTGATTTGACCATCTGAGGATGATAGTCTGGACTGCTAAGGGAGCTTCATCCTTGGTCCTCAAGCACAATACCTCAGCATAGCCAGAGAATTGGTCTACAAGGCACAAGATATAAAACTCCCCACGAAGACCCCTAATATGAACCGGTCCCATGATATCCAAGTGAAGGCGTTGGAGAAAAGGAGAAGGGGCAGGAGGCTGCTCCACCGGTGGAGGTGGAGGTGGATTCAGGGAGGGGCCAGCAGCATCGCTGTGGACACTCGAGGCAGCAGCAGCAGTCTCACGAGACCGCGTGTGGTAGCCAGCCAGAGCTCGCTCAGAAGGGTTGCGAACAAAGGGGAGGGGAGGAATCAAAGGACCAAGTGACGAGCTTCTCAGCAAAGTCGGCATAGCCAACTCAGGTACCGCAGGTGGATGCGGAGGAGCAGTCGGAGGCTTGTAGACAGGAGGAGGAGGAGGAGGAGGAGGAGCCGACTGGTGCTCAAACACCGGAGACTCAAAAAACACGAGTGGCAGTGGAAGGTGTGACTCCACCGAAGTCACCACTCCGCGCACTCTGTAGGTCTTCCTCTTCGTCGTCATCGTCATCCTCAGTGTAGTAGCCATCTTCATGCTTATGGCGAGCCAGATCAGCATTGTCATACTCAAAACGGGCATCAGGAGGCGGAGGAGAAGACTTGTATTTGATGATCTGAGTCGAGACGCAGCATAGACGCATCAGAATATCCTTTACCTCAGGAAGGAGGCGTTGGACAAGAGGAGAAGGAGGGAGAGAAATGGAGGTTTGGTAGGGGGGGATGTCTTCCATGATGGCGGAAGGAGACTCATCTAAGGCAGCAGAGGCCGCTGGCGCGCAATCATCAAGCCAATCAGTGGGAACACGAGTCTTGAACGGAAGAATGCGGTCGCAGCCATTGGATACAATGACGCTCTCCATACCGCGCGACCAAGACAAACCATTCTGTGGGGTTAGCTTTTCGAAGCCGGCAGGAGGCCCACGCGGAAGTTGCATTATAAAGCAGTGTAGATCGAGATGAAGCCCAGAACCTATCAGCTATTAAGCACTTCTAAGAGTGGACAGAGATGTATGCAGCGGAGACAGACGCGCCAATCTATACACAGAGACGAGAATAACGTTACAAGCAAGGACGTACACTAAAGGACACCAGCGGTGGGCGAAGTGGATGCCTGTAACCTGAATAGACCCTAAGCCCGGATCTTGTCACCCTGACACCGTTTAACACAGGACATGTCAGGGAGAGACCGATAAGACACAGAGAGACAGGCAGTCAATAGGAAGCTGACACTGAGTCACTAAAGGATGACTCAGTTCTACGGGAAGCTATCACTATGGGAAGCTATCAGGGCCGATAGTTCTAAGGGAGTACATAAGTAGTCACCAAGTCATAAAACGCTTGAGAGCACCGCAATTCATGCTGACAGATCTTGAACACTAGTCTGGCTCTGATACTGCGTATGGCTGGGGTGTTACAGTCAACCCAGGATTCATTGATTTAGAGGCAAAGAATGCCGACCCTGCAGGCAGTGCTCAGCCTGTCCTGGGGGTTGTACTACCTGCTAGCCCCCTTGGGGCTGTCAAATTGATGGTGCTGATGGTTCTCAGACGTAGGTTAACATGGCCCTATGTGTGGGTGCCTATTCCTCAGCACCTCCTAGACTTACTTATAGGGTAGTCTAGATTGGTGGAGCGTTACAACGCTTTGTTTAGGCAGCTTCCTTTCGGCTGTCTTTCTTGGTTTTGGTGGAAGGTGGTAATTAATTCAGACCACCGTTATAGCGTCTTGATGGTTTCTGACTCTTAGTTCCATAGGCAGATGTTCATTCGGTGGAGCTCATCATAGATTAGCTATTTCTTTTTACTCCACACTGTTTTTAGATCACCAGCCCTTCAAGTGATTATAACTTTTTGTGGAGTGTAGTAGTTGTTTCCCTTCGGATTTTACTGTAATTTGGTGGGCTGGGTCATCTTGCAGTTGTACTTGCAGTTGTACTTGCAGATGTACTTGCAGTTGTACTTGCAGATGTACCGCCGCTCACCTCTTTCTTGTTCTTCCGAGTGTATTTCAAGCGCCCTTTCATTCCTTCCTTTGCAGTAAATTCTTTGAAGTCCTTTTTTCTGCGTTTCCTATTTTCCAAGTGGACAATAATTTTTATGTACTATGGTTGTACATCTTACCTTCTATTGATTATTGAACTGTGTTTCCTTTGTTGGTTACAAGTTTCTTGAAATTTTAACTTTGCATCCTTTGGATTTTTTCAGTTGCTGCAGGTTTGGTTTGCTTGTGGTTAGGCGCTTGGTTTGTCTTGAGTGCACGAGTTCTTTGCGGTGCGATACCCACCTCCTAGACTGTTTTGGTTAGTGCCGTAGCTGGGGATTTATGATAATTAACTTTCATACATTTTCTTACTTCCATCTTTGAGTAAGAAACCAGTTCATCATGGTTTTTTCATCCCAGCCTAGTCATGAATTCTATGCTAAGAATAGTTTTTAAGGTAGTGGATTTTTCCATCGACTTTCTTTTTCCATCGTAGACTTTAGTGTCCCTTGTCTGCGTCCTCTTGTCTGCGTCCTTTAGCTTTGATTCTCTCGTGTGCTGCACTCACACGATTTTTTTCAGTCTTCTCTTTAGGTTAAGTTCTCGGTTCTTTCAGTCACCGTTGTTCCCCTTCCTTTGGTATTAGGATTGATTTCTGTTTGGCCTCCCTGTGATTTTCTGGTTTGGTGCCTACTATTCTGGATGAATAGTATTTTTGCGCTTACCATGGATAGTTACATTTCCATTTTTGGTCTCAGCTCAGCTCGGTATGACCCAAGTTTTTTGCTGCTACATTTTCGGAGTACTACAGTGGTTTTTGGTTCATCCTTTTCTCATCCTTATATTTTAGACACGGCTTTTTCTTCTGGTTTCCTGTTTTTTTCCGCCGTTCCTTAATATTTTTTGTTTGCTACCAGTTTATGGTTCTATGTCCCCCAGTGCCATAGTGGAGTCAGGGTTTTTTGAAGGAAAATTTGCCTCTCCCTTTCATCGCAATATTGGTTCCGGAGCCAATTGCCCAGAATCCAGAATGGCAAAAATCGCAGGTTTTCAAAATCCCAATTCATGTGCGCCTACCGAGAAGTTTGTACTCCACCAGAATGGCCCTACCCGTGTGCCCCCTGCCTCCAATGCCCCCCATTGTTTTACCTGTCAGCCATCCACCCTTTCTACCCCTTGTTCACCACCCACCATCAGTATGTGCTCATCCAAGCACCTCAGGCTGCCAGGTGCTGAGTGCTGACAGGGGGACGTCCATGGCAAATTGACCGCAGAAATCTCAACCAGGCGGTAGTCGCGAATTCGCGACAGCTCAGCTAAGATGGAGACACTCAGTCGGCTATGGGTTAGGGACAGCGATGGAGTTAGTGAAAGGAATAACACGCAAACAAATAAGTCGCGTAGGGCTCTGCAGCTGACCTGCAGCAGTGTTGACCTCCGTAGGTGCGAGAATTAGACAAATTGGCTCAAACCGGTCGTAGCAAGTGCGCACAGGAACATGCGAACGAACAAGCATATCATCAGAGAGTGAAAGGCGAGGAAATGCATGTTCAGCAAAAGCTCCTTACGCCCTTGCGTCCATATGGGCTTCAATGCACCTGTTGAGCCTTGACCAACAACTAGGATAATACTAGGACCTTTTTTTCGCCGGGAGCAACATGGGAAGACGATTTGAGCGAGTTGAATTGAGGACGAAATTCTGACAACGACGACCCCGAGCCGTCGAGCGGTGTTGAGGGCAGGGTCGGCCAGGGGTCGGGCGGGTCGGGCAGGGTTTGAAGTTTCAGGCCGGTGGGCCCGTCAGGGGAGCGGTTACAGTTCGAGGGAGTGACCATGGTCATGGGAGAGACCACTGGCCACTGGCCATGCACAGCCAGGCCAGATCGGCTTCAGGCGAAATCCAGCCCACAGGGCCGAGTCTAGAAACTATGGGTTTCGTCGCAGGGCCGATTCCGAATGCGATGGGTTTTATCGCATAATGCGAAATTTCGCAGCTAAAAAAAACCCTGGGTGGAGTACTAGTATTGTATGTCACCTGCGTCATAGGTGGAGTATCAGCATGAATAGCGGTGCTCTCACTTGTTTTATGTCTTGGTGACTCCTTGTGTACTCCCTTAGAACTATCGGTCCTGACAGTACTGTGACAGCTTCCTGTTGGCTGCGTCACCGGTCTCTCACTGACACGCTCTGTATTGCCTGTGCCCGGCTTAAGATTCCTGGCTTAGGTTCTAGTCAGGTTACAGGCATCCGCATCTCCCACCGCTAGTGTCCTTTGGCGTCCGCCTGTGCTTGTAACGTTATTCTCGTCTCCGTGTATAGATTGGCGCGTCTGTTCCGCTGCTTTCATCTCTGTCCACTCCACGGAGTGTATTAAAGCTGATAGGAACCAGGGCAGGAGGATGTAGGCTGTCCGAGCAAACGCTACAAGAATCACACAGTTGATTTCCAGGAACCAGGTCAGGTGGGTGTAGGGTGTCTGGGCAAGGCGAACACAACCTTCGGATAAGCAGAGGACCCCCAAGTGGTGCTCTCCAGTGATGAAATGGAAGGCCCTTGGATGCGGTGTGACTCAGGGGGTGACTACTCTTCTGGCTTTGCCGCCTGCTTGCCCAGGAACCAGGGCATGAGGGTGTAGGGTGTCAGTGCATATGATATAATATAATATATGATATGATATAATATAATATATGATATGATATAATATGATACATGGGTTAACTCATTTCCGACAAACATCGAGAGCAGATTTCGTAGGCGCTACTTCCCCTCCGCATTAGCGGAAACTGGATTCGGAATGCCGCGACGCTAGGCTTTGTAACGATCACACCCGCGAGGGAAATGAGCAATGTGCCCCCATCTCAGATCCACCGCTCCCCACCTCCACCTCCTCCAAAGTGATCCATCTCAACTGTCGGCGAGCGAGCAGTTCGAATCCAGGGAAGCAGCGCTCTGGAAGCACCAGAGCGCAGCAAAACCCATGGAAAAAGGTAGGGAATATCAAAGCGCCCAACGCCTCTGCCAGCATCACCCAACCAAATTCTACCACCAAATCCCCGTACCGGGCGGATTACCAAATCTACACCAAACAAGAAGAACAACACCACGTTTCGAGCGGACACGCTGTCGCGAAGCGATCCTGGAACACCTGCTATACAGATATTCCAGGATGGGGCACCTGCATACCAAATCCCACGATGATCGTCACCACCTCCGACGAATCCTGACCACCATCAAAAAAATATCATCTCCACTTCCAGCATCAAACAATCAAAAATCACCACCAAACCCTACTATGGAAAAGATACCATCTCCAAACGCGACGATCCACATCGTCGTCCTTCTTATCCTCCTAACAAGCACAGCCTTCCAACACCCACAACACTTGCAACTCTCAAGCCCCACAACCCTCCAACGATACAATGCTCCGATATGGCCCTTCCAATCTAAGCTCCTCACAGGTGAGAACTACGAGTCGTGCCTCCCCAGTAACGACCTGTACTCACGCACCGACCCTCAACCTCCCTTCGACCATTGCTGCGTCTCCCTGCTCCGCAACAACACATTCCATCCAAACCAACATCTCCCCCAAATCCACCCTTACTGGGATAATACCGTCCATCGTGGCGAAGGTGAGAGTCCTATTGAATCCTGCAGATTCAATGGGGGGCAAAAAGCCTGACGGCAGCCCCCAAAATGGAAAGCATAAGCCTGACGGCAGCTATCCGAACCTCGCAAATAACAATATCTCCTCGACAGGTCTCAGTGGCACCAAGCCTGTGCTCGAATCCAGAGGGGACGTCCTCTACCCCCCCCGAGGGACACAGGAAGTAGCAAACCCCCTGGACCTCTGGATAACAGCACTGCTCCTCCTGCTCTTCTCTCTTATCAGCACTACCCACTGTCCCAGTGGAAACATCCATAGCAAGAGCAACAAAAATAGAAAAAATAGACATGGATATGAGCCCCTCTGGACACTATCTCCTTATAATGTGAACCCCTGCCAGACCAAAGGCACAGCCTGCCACTCCTGTGCTGAGTTACAACCTGTAACAGATTAAACCTTGCCTGCACTCTTCCCTCCCCTATCTCTCCTGCTCTCACTCTACCCATAGACAGCTCAGATACTCAGGAGGATGCTCACAGCAGTAAGTACCCCTACAGCTGCCCCCTCTCCACTCCTCCTACACCCCCCACACTCAGAGGAGGTAGACCCAGAGGAAGCAGACGCCTACAAAGTAAGTCTGAGTCTGCCCCATACTGGGAAGCCCAAACAGCCTCTCACTGCCAAATTCACTCCATCAATGCCTACCTTGGATACAAAGCCATGGATATCAATCTAGTCCTAGACTTTGCTAACAAACTCCCACACTCAAGTCACTAGAGCCACTGATAATCACTGGAAGGTTATGGGATCATATTTTCTCAACCCCTCTGGAAACTATAATAATGCCCTTATTGACTACTACACCTTCACCAAGCAGACTGGCACTAGATACCTGGTCAGCCACAGGAACCACCCATACACACCACTACACACCTCATCTCCTAACACTGAAGAAAACTATGAAACAGGCATCCAACTTGGTAGCACCAAACAACAAATCCTTAGCAGAATTCCCATCAATAGCACCAAATTCATACTGCACTACTGGTCCAATGGCTATGGTCATGCAATCACTATCAAATACTACAACAATAAATGGTACAACCTTGACTCTGAAATCTCTGGACCCACCATCCTAACCCCCCAAGACTGGCACCAGCTCCAGGGGCGCATCTACACTCTTAGCCAGGCTACACCCTCCTTCCATGGCCATCCATTTCAACCTGATCTCTATTTTGATCCAACCAATCCCCACCCTAATACCAATGGTACCATCCTAGAAGACTCTCAACAGATCAACACCTACACCAATCCACCACCTTCACCACCAGATCAAACAATCCCTACCACTCAAAATAACACTGAAACACCCACAGACGAAGATGATGACATTATCTATCTAGTATCTGAGGATGAATCCCACGCAAAACGTAAGAAACCCTACACCCCTACCAAAAAATCTAAAAAATCAAAGAAAACTACCACCACTAAAAAAACGGTCACGAAGTGACCTTCCCCCCCAATACAGGCAGCAAGGCTCCCCACCCCCAACAGGCCTACCATCCCTGAATACAACAAGCTCAGACAGACCCGGATCCCTGGAGCTCCCCCCCGTCCAAGAAGCAGCAGTCCATCAGCACTACCAAGCCCACCTCACCGGTGAAACGTAGTAAGCCTAAATACTCTGAACAAACCTCAGACCACCCTGTCCAACAGCAGGAACACATTCTTAATGACACTAACATCACCACTATCAACTGCAGGGGAATTGGATCCTCCTGGGAAGTCATCTATGATCACATTAGATCCAGGGATAATGATATAATAATTCTCACTGAAACCAAACTACTCTCACACAGAAAATCCATTCTAAACATGATTAAATCAGACATGCATGATTATCACTTCCACCACAACAGCAAAACTACTCTCCAAGCTACCAGCCCTGACAAAATAGTCACCCCCTCAGCAGGGGTCATTACCCTAATCAGGAAAACAGTCACTGGTCACCCAGGCAATCATGAAACTCCAGTCGAACTCTCTGGACACATTACTCACCAAACCATAAACAACATAACCCATGTCCTGGGCGTCTACATGCCCTGTAACAATGCCCCCAAAAGAGAGAACATCTACTCCTACATCCACCACATTACTGAGAAAAATCCTACCCACCACTACATCCTAGCTGGGGACTGGAATGCCACATGCCACACCACTGACAGAAGCAGTCTAACCAAATATCCAGATGACATTTCTCACCAGCAACACATTTCTCAACTCTGTATCACTCCACAACCACAACCCAGACCTCACACATACTTTTCTTGCAGCAACAACACCCCCTACAGCAGCCGTATTGATGATATCCTGCTCATCAACTCACCTCCGGGCACCCACACCACTGAAAGCACCCACCAAATGGGGGACACCCTAGACCACCATGCACTTGAGCAACGCCTCACCTCCACTCTCCTCCCCCTCCTGCCATACCTCCAACCAACACCTACACCTCCCCTCAGCTCCTCCTCCCTCTTAAACAATCAGACAAAGAGAAAACTAGGCAAGCCATCACTACTCAATACCTCCACCAATTCCTGAGCTCCCCACACTAACATAGAATCCGCCTGGCAAACTGCTCAGGACCTTCTTGGGAAGACAGGACTGCCTCTCACATTCAATCCATCAGGCAGGAACTGATGACTACACTTCCAGAAGACCTCAACAGTATGGCCGACCACCTTATGACCACCCTGCATCAAGCCCTCAGTATAATGATAGAGACTTGCCCCACTAAACAAACCATCTCTGGCATCTTCCTCCCCAGAAAGACAGCTAAATCCTACCAACAACTTAACCAACACGTGAAACACATTAAAACTCTCCGCACCCAATCCTACTCCATGGACCAATCTGGATATGATAACCTGCGCTCTTCCCCATCCTTTCCTCCAGACTGCCCTCTACAAACTACAACGCAAGTCCAACTCCTTCTCCTCCACAACCCCCTTCTTACCCAATACCGTCAATCACTCACTGATGACATACAACACACTATCCAGGAGCTACGCACTATCCAAGCCCTGCAAAAGGAGGAAAGAAGCACCAAGGCCATCAAGAAGTTTCGCCATCGCCTTAATACACAGGCGCGGGTTACGCATAGACACATCTTCAAACCAGACGGCCAGCCCCACTCTCCCACTGTCCTTCTTAACCAGCAAACTGGAACCCTTCATACTAAAACTAAAGATCTCCTTGACCTTTTGACCAAACACATGGGCAAACTCATGTCTCCCCTGTGCCCCACCCAATGGCAACTACACTGCCTACTCTACCCTCCCCCCTGGGAAACACACACTGACAAATTTCAACTCGAAACCCCCGCCACCTCTATTCAGCATACTGCCTCACCCTACACCTACCTCTCATCCCCAACTGCCTACACCGACTGCATCAGAAAACTGGCCACAAATAAAGCCACAGGACCAGATGGGATACCCAATGAATTACTGATGTGTCTCCCCACCGAAATGCACACTGTCATTCACAAACTTATGCAAATCTCCTGGATCCTGGGAGAAACCCCAGACTGCTGGAAAACTTCTCACACAGTTATGCTTTACAAAAAATCTGACCCGTACCTTCCCCAGAACTATAGACCCATAGGACTTAACAATTCTGTGGCTAAACTCTGGACCTCTCTCATCACCAACACAATTTCCACCTACTCAGAAACCAATCATATTCTCAGCACCTGCCAAGAGGATTTAGAAAAGACAAGAGCACCTATAGGCAGCTCCTCAACCTCCTTCACAACATAGAGGATGCCTCCCTCTTCCAACAAGACTTGTACGCAGCTTACTTTGACTTTAGCTCTGCCTTCAACATGATAGATCACCAAAAACTTCTTTGCATTATGCACAACCTTGGATTCACCCACGGACACCATAGACACAGTCAAAGGGATCTATACCAACTCCAACACTCACATCCTCCTTAACAACACACCTGGTCAACCCATCCCCATCACCAGGGGATCCATCCAAGGGGACACACTCTCCCCTCTCCTCTTCATCATCTTTATTGAACCCCTCCACCGATGGCTATGCTCAGGAGGTAGGGGATACCGCGCTGCCTCCCTTCCCACCGCGGAGGCTGACGAGCACCTCACCAGCAGCCTGGGGTACGCGGATGACACCGCAGTCCTCACTGGAACGGTCGAGACCTCCGCATCCAATGTGGTAAAGTCCAACTGTTCAGCACCTGGTCTGGCATCCCTCTCAATGCTACCAAATGTGTGGTCAGTGGCATCCTTCACAAGACACACCCTCAAACCCCACCCACACTGATATCCTCAAACAAAGACTCCAGGACAAAATAGCCCTTGGAGACACATATGCCACTTATCAACCACCAGATATAGCCTACAAATACTTAGGAGTCCACATCTCTCTCACCCTCAACTGGAAAACCCAACTGCATGCCACCCTTGACATTATCCACACCAAGGGCCTACATATACTCAACAAAGCTAAAAGCAGGGCAACCCCTGAACAATGCATACGCATAATCACACAATGCATCAGAGCAGCCATCAAATACCCTATGATCGTAGCCCCCTTCTCTCTCACAGACATCCACATTATAGATAAAGCAGTACTTAAGACAGTCAAACTGTGCAGCAGCCTTCCCATGTCCTTCCCCACTAGGGCACTACACCTGCCCAAAACAGAGGCAGGCCTAGGGATCCCCTCTCTCCTCACTGAATACACAACAAATTACTGCCTCTGCCCTCACCCACGCCATGAATGACACTGGACGCCTGGGCATACTAACCAAATCTCTCCTCATTAAAACCTTCAAAACTTTCCACACTCTCACTCCAACCTCTCTCTCTCTCCCAAACTCCTCCAATACTCATCTCTTGCCCGGCAACTTCAACTCCTAGACCATTCAAACATCCAAATTACCTGGAATGACACAGAACTCCTGGATAAGCTCAACATCCAATCAGTACTCCCTCAACCTGCTCACATCCCTGTCTCCCTTGTGACTCCCTTCCACGATCTAGGGATCTATACATACCACGACCTGGTTACTCCAGCAGGCACTCACCTTATCACTACCACGGATCTCCCTCTTATCACACAGGGCAAAGTCACAAAGCACCATCGGCGCTCCCTCAACCTCCTTACAGCACACCTCACTGGCAACAGCCCCGACCTGCTCCCCTCCTTCAGCCATGCCAACCCTCTTCCATTACCGCAGCGACAACTTACCTCGTCATACACCATCCCACCCAAACCGTCAGCCGATGCGCAGAACATGTTTGTCGCCCGCCCGGCCTCCACCCCAACTCAGCGCTACCCCACCAGCCGAGCGCAACCTCCTGTCAAGGAAGCGGACTACACAGCAGACCCTCTCCGAGACCTCAGCGGGGAACAATGGTGGGCGTGGACCACCTGCAACTCCACAGCCGAATGGAACGCCAACGTCGACCACTACGGTAAAGCATAGGGCAACAATGAAGCCGCGACAACCTGGGCATCCCGCCTTCACCTCTGCAAGGCCATCATCCGCGGCCCAGCCAAGCCCTTCTTTAAGCACTACAACATCACTAAGGTCTCCAACCCTGATCTTCTCAAGGCAGCAATGCTCCACCCTACCCCTGGATCCCCATCCCCCCCTACCCGTCTCCTTCACCTCACCTATGTAACCACTACAAACCCCTCAGCATCACCAGCTGGCGCAAGCAAACGGACCATGGACACTAGGGACACCAGCATCACCACCACTGCCCACCTCCAATGGGCCCCCATCACCATGCACAACGACCATATCAGTCAATACACCCAAATTGGTTACACTATCCTTCACAGTAACCCAATTACTCCCACCACCTCTGAGGTCCACTGGAAACCACAACCATACCACACCACCCACCTCATCACTATGCTGGGCCAATCCACCTACGACACCCTTCTCCAGGCCTTCAAAGACACACCCACCACCACAACCCATCTTAACCCCAGAAGAGACTCCCACCTTACTAACTCCCAGCAACAGGGACAATGGGCCACTACACCTGGCTTCAACGCTGATAACCATGCCCTTGTCCACAAACTTCTTCACATAGACACTCATGACCGAAACCCTACCTGGGACATCCAATCACCACTCAAACACACAGCCCAAACTGGCATCCTCACTGGCTCAGAAGGCCATCAAACCCACACGCATGCAGACACTACATTCCTCTATAACCCCACCGGTAAATGTGTGGGTCATAGTACCAACACCCTTCTCACCTCCCTCCACACACACTATGAATACAATAAAACTACACGCCCTTCAACTTGGAACCAACTCACACAAGGAGGATTCCTACCTGACCTTGCAGCCCTATACACCAGACACAAGGACACCCCTGCCTCCACCTACACTCTTCCCCCAGCCCTGCACCAAGCTAACCTACACCTCAACATCACCCATCACCGCACTGCTACCCCACTCAACCTAGATTCTGCCTATGAAGAATTTTCCTCCATGAACCCAGCTGACCAGCTCTTTGGAGCCAACGGGGATCTCTTCCACAGCATCTGGACAGGGGGATCACTGGTGGACATCCCTACCTCCGTCACCGATGCACACAAGGCACTCAGGTGGGCTCTAGCCAGTGCTGACCACGCAGAAGCACAACACATCCCAACATGCACTGTCTTACTCATCCCAGACAACTATAATGCCCCCTACAAGAAACTATTGCACCACCCCTGGATCCATCACGTGGACTCCAGACCTTTCTCTGAAATCTACAGCACCTCTGAAACCTGGCTAGGGGCAAACATCACAACCCTACCTCCTCCCACAAGCTCCACATTCTCATCATCAGCAACCCAAGCAGCCAACCTGAATACCTAAACCGTCTCCAGGGGTTCAAAGACATCTGGTCACAGCACATGCTCAGCATCTCACCCTACTGGGAACCACATAACCTCCCTGCACATCCTACCCTTACCTCTTCAGACACACAAATCACCTACCCCAGGACTCTTAAATCCCTCACTACCCTGCCCTGGCAGCCTACACCCACCACTGCCCCCCTCTGCTCCCCACAGTTATCTACCCCTGCCACTACCCAGCCATACCTACCCTAGGTCTGCAGGTCTATACTGATGGCAGCCTGATCAAGGGAGCCCCTGGCACCCCAGCAAAATAGGTGCAGGGGTCTACATACCTGTGGCTGGTATGAGCTATTCCATTAACCCAGGAGGCCAAGGCGCCACCAGAACTAACAACCGGGCTGAATTAGTGGCCATCCATCAAGCCATAGCACGCATTGACTATAATACTGACCTCACCCTGCACACTGACAGCCTCTGCTCACTCCAACTCATTAACAAAATGATTCAAGATCCTACTACCTCTACACGTTCTCTTCACTCTGAACTCCTGCATTCTATCCGCACTCACCTTGTCCAACGCATTCTGGCAGGATCACACACTACCCTCTGCTAAGTACGCTCACACACTGGCATATTGGGCAATGATAGAGCAGATGCACTAGCACGCAATGCAGCCACCAACCCAGCATCTGTACGATACACCGACACCACTGGAGAACAACCCCGCCACAACACCTATTGGCCCACTGTCCAACCCCCCTGCACACCTCTTGGCACAACTCCCCCACGAGCCTTAGCACCTAACCTCACCAACGGGATCAGTCTTAACCTTCCCACTAGCTGCCACCTCGGACAACATCCCCTCAAAGGCATATATGCCACCACCTGGGCTGATAACACCCCCTTGCATCTACCCCACTCCAGCAATAAATTCTGGACATCCTCTCACATCACCCACAAAACTAAGTTCTGCATCCTCAAGGCCAGATGGGGCCGACTGTGGAACAAGAAGCTTGCCTATCGCTGGAAGATGCCCTATGCTAACAACCCCAACCCTGCCACCTCCCCCACATGCCCTATTTGTACCACCCACGAGGACGGAGCTGGCCACATTCTTGCTGGCTGCACACACGCCACCTTCAAGGGCATGTACATCAAGCGTCATGACGCAGCTGTCCACTTACTGCACAAGGCCATCAGCAAAGGCGCCCTTGGATCCCGCCGCGTTATCATGGACGCAGGTAGGCTGGAGGACCTCCCCCGCGGAGTCCTTGGCAAAACACTGCCTGACTGGTTACGCCCTCCCTCCATCTCAGCAGAGATCTGGCCCAAACTGAGGCCAGATCTCGCCATCCTGCCCGAGGTGGACTCACCCACCATTGCTGCTGACAGGGAAATCTGGATCCTAGAGCTGGGATACTGCTCTGACACCAACCATGCCACTAAGGCAGAGGATAAACATGCCCAACACACCCAGTTGGTGGCCGGCCTAAGACTAGCTGGCTACCTTGTTCACTACCTAGTTGTTACCATTGGTACCACTGGCACCATCCCCAGAACCTTTGTGACCTCCATGACCACCCTTGGTCTTACCAATTTAGAAATTCTTACATTAGCAGACCAGCTGCACCACCACTCTGTTGACAGCTTTCAGACTATTTTACAATGTCGTAGATTCATGGAACACCACCCCGCCGGAGATTAACATTTTTTGGTCCAGCTAGTGCCACCCACGTGACTGACTGAAATGACTCTCAGTCAGTTACGGGTGGGATCACAACTAGTACTGGATATTTTTTGTGTTTATCTATGGTGACTACAGCTAGCTTCTGCGTACGCTGTGGTGTCCTTAATCTCACGTCCCTAGAGTATTTATATTTCTTGGATGTTACAATTTCAATTTCAATGTCAGTGCATGGCGCACACACATTCGGATAAGCATCAAGGGCCCCCACGCGGTGCTCTCCAGTGAAGAAATGGAGGGCCTTTGGATGCGGTTTGACTACCCTGCTGGCTTTGCTGCCTGCTTGCCAAGGAAACAGGGCATGAATGTGTAGGGCGTCTGAGCAAACGCTACGAGAATCACACAATTGATTTCCAAGAACCAGGGCAGGAGGATGTAGGGTGTCAGAGTAAACACACATAAGATAAGCACCAAGGGCCCCACCACAACTGTTAAGTGAAGAAATAGTGGGGTAGTGGATGCGGTGTGAATATATACCCTTCTACTGCCTTTGCTAGCTGCTTGCCCAGGAACCAGGGCAGGTGTGGGGTGTCTGAGCAAGGCGCACACACACTTCGGATAAGCACCGAGGGCCCCGGTATAGAGCTGTTGAGTGAACAAATGGTGCGGTGGTGGATGCGGTGTGACTACCCTGCTGCCTTTGCTCCCCGCTTGACCAGGTGTTGACGATAGCTTGAAGCACACATAATTCAAGATCAGGAACCAGGGCAGGAGGATGTAGGGTGTCTGAGCACAAACGCACTTATATGCACCAAGCCCCCCAACACAGATCTGTGTATGTAGTGAGTAAATGGTGGGGCAGAGGATGCGGTGTGACTAACCTGCCTGCTGCCTTTGCTGCCTGCTTGCTCAGGAACCAGGGCAGGAGGGTGTAGGGTGTCTGAGAAAACACACTTCGGATAACCACCAAGGGCCCCGGTATAGAGCTGTTGAGTGCAGAAATGGTGGGGTAGTGGATGCGGTGTGACTACCTTTCTGCCTTTGCTGCCAGCTTGCCCAGAAACCCGGGCAGGAGGATGTAGGGTGTCTGAGTACATTTATATGCACCAAGGCCCCAACATCGAGCTTTGTATGTAGTGAGTAAATGGTGGGGCAGTGGATGCAGTGTGACTACTCTGCTACCTTTGCTGCCCACTTGCCCAGGTGTTGACGATAGCTTGAAGCACACCTAACGTCATCACCAGGAACCATGGAAGGAGGATGTAGGGTGTCTGAGCAAACGCACTTAGGATTAGCATCAAGGGCCCCAACACGGAGTTGTTGAGTGAAGAAATGGTGGGGTAGTGGATGAGGTGTGACTATGCTGCTGCCTTTGCTGCCCACTTGCCCAGGTGTTGACGATAGCTTGAAGCACACCTATCATCAACACCAGGAACCATGGCAGAAGGATGTAGGGTGTCTGAGCAAACGCACTTAGGATTAACATCAAGGGCTCCAACACGAGCTGTTGAGTGAAGAAATGGTAGGGTGATGGATAAGGTGTGACTATGCTGCTGCCTCTGCTGCCCATCCCACTTGCTCCGGAGCCAGGACAAGAGGACGTACGTAGGGTGTCTGAGTACACTTATATGGACCAAGGGCCCCAACACAGAGCTTTGTATGTAGTGAGTAAATGGTGGGGCAGAGGATGCGGTGTGACTACCCTGTTGCCTTAGCTCCCCGCTTGACCAGGTGTTGACGATAGCTTGAAGCACACATAATTCAAGATCAGGAACCAGGGCAGGAGGATGTAGGGTGTCTGAGCACAAACGCACTTATATGCACCAAGCCCCCCAACACAGATCTGTGTATGTAGTGAGTAAATGGTGGGGCAGAGGATGCGGTGTGACTACCCTGCCTGCTGCCTTTGCTGCCCGCTTGCCCAGGTTTTGACGACAGCTTGAAGCACACATATCGTCAAGATCAGGAACCAGGGCAGGAGGATGTAGGGAGTCTGAGCAAACACACTTATTATATGCACCAAGGGCCCCAACACAGAGCTTTGTATGTAGTGAGTAAATGGTGGGGCAGAGGATGCGGTGTGACTACCCTGCTGCTTTTGCTGCCCACTTGCCCAGGTGTTGACGATAGCTTGAAGCACACCTATCATCAACACCAGGAACCATGGCAGGAGGATGTAGGGTGTCTGAGCAAACGCACTTAGGATTAACATCAAGGGCTCCAACACGGAGCTGTTGAGTGAAGAAATGGTGGTGTGATGGATAAGGTGTGACTATGCTGCTGCCTCTGCTGCCCATCCCACTTGCTCCGGAGCCTGGACAAGAGGACGTACGTAGGGTGTCTGAGTACACTTATATGCACCAAGGGCCCCAACACAGAGCTTTGTATGTAGTGAGTAAATGGTGGGGCAGAGGATGCGGTGTGACTACCCTGCTGCCTTAGCTCCCCGCTTGACCAGGTGTTGACGATAGCTTGAAGCACACATAATTCAAGATCAGGAACCAGGGCAGGAGGATGTAGGGTGTCTGAGCACAAACGCACTTATATGCACCAAGCCCCCCAACACAGATCTGTGTATGTAGTGAGTAAATGGTGGGGCAGAGGATGCGGTGTGACTAACCTGCCTGCTGCCTTTGCTGCCCGCTTGCCCAGGTGTTGACGACAGCTTGAAGCACGCATATCGTCAAGATCAGGAACCAGGGCAGGAGGATGTAGGGTGTCTGAGCAAACACACTTATTATATGCACCAAGGGCCCCAACACAGAGCTTTGTATGTAGTGAGTAAATGGTGGGGCAGAGGATGCGGTGTGACTACCCTGCTGCTTTTGCTGCCCACTTGCCCAGGTGTTGACGATAGCTTGAAGCACACCTATCATCAACACCAGGAACCATGGCAGGAGGATGTAGGGTGTCTGAGCAAACGTACTTAGGATTAACATCAAGGGCTCCAACACGGAGCTATTGAGTGAAGAAATGGTGGTGTGATGGATAAGGTGTGACTATGCTGCTGCCTCTGCTAACCGCTTGCCCAGGAGCCAGGGCAAGAGGACGCAGGGTGTCTGAGTACACTTATATGCACCGAGGGCCCAACACAGAGCTGTTTATGTAGTGAGTAAAAGGTGGGGCAGTGGATGCGGTGTGAATATTTACCCTTCTGCTGCCTTTGCTGCCCACTTGCCGAGGAAATAGGGCAGGAGGATGTAGGGTGTCTGTCTGTCTGAGCAAACGCAATTAGGATAAGCATCTAGGGCCCCAACACGGAGCTGTTGAGTGAAGAAATGGTGGTGTAGTGGATGAGGTGTGACTATGCTGCTGCCTCAGCTGCCGGCTTGGCAAGCCCGCCGGGCGCTTGCCCCAGAACCAGGGCAAGAGGACGTATGATAATCCCACCTACCTCAGCCCAAGGAAAGAGCACATACCCGTCATGTTGACAGATATAGGAGATATGGTGATGACAATGATGCCGATGTTTACATTTTTCATGGTACCCTTCTAAGCTAATGAGGATGCAGTAAAAACAAAACTTGGGAATGATTGCGGTGCTTTGAAGCATACTCCCGTATGCCCTTTACTCAGCGTAAGCATGGGTGGAATGCACCCACTCACCCACCCATCCCACCCCACCCCATGTTATATATGGGGTTGATGGGGGAGTCTTCTCCCAGGGGGGGGGGGGGGGGGGGGGGGGGGGGGGGGGGGGCACGGGATCTTCTTTCCAGGGGGCCAGTGCCCCCCCCGCCCCCCCCCCCCCCCCCCCCCCCCCCCTCCCCCGAACACACACACTTTACACTCTACACACACACACACATATCCCCCCCACACACACAACACAACACAACACACACACACCACACACTCCCCCCCCCCCCCCCCCCCCCCCTCACCCCCTATTGGATGTTATGACCTTTTTTTAGAGGGCTTATATTGGCTTATCTATGGCAGAGTATGTACTTTTTTATTGCAGATTGTATATGTTATTGCTCTGTTATTGTATATCTATGGTACAGTCCAGGGGTACTCGATTAGGCTTCAGAGACTCTTCAAAAAGTGCGCTGATGGTTAGATGAATTGGCTTTGTTTTTTATTTTTGTTCTGATATTTTTCTTTGGATGAGTGGGCACCAGTTTTATTCTAGACGCTGTGTCTTCCGACACAGGCACAGGTTTTTCACTAATTAGATGACGAGGCATTTGGGCTATCTTAAGAGAGTCATAGTTACTACCGCCGTTTACCCACGCTTTGTTGAATTTCTTCACTTTGACATTCAGAGCACTGGGCAGAAATCACATTGTGTCAACATCTTTTAGGACCATCACAATGCCTTGTTTTAATTAAACAGTCGGATTCCCCTTTTCCGTACTAGTTCTGAGTCGATTGTTTTGAGGGCCCGCTGCATCCTACATATAGATTTTCAAGGGTCCATCGCCACCCTGTTGCCACCCTGTATAATTAGTAACTAATAAGTGCCAGGTAGGATTTCGTAGATGCAGATTTTGAAGGGCCCGTTGCGTCGCAGACGCAGCTTTTGAAACTGGTTACATCTCATGATGCATATTTTGGAGTCTCACAGAACAACCCAGGTATGGGTAGGCCCCCCTGGACCCCTTGTAGGCCCCCTTCTGGCATTGGTAGGCCCCCCTCTGGCAACCCTGGTAGGCCCCCCTCTGGCAACCCTAGTAGGCCCCCCTCTGGCAACCCTAGTAGGCCCCCCTCTGGCAACCCTAGTAGGCCCCCCTCTGGCAACCCTAGTAGGCCCCCCTCTGGCAACCCTAGTAGGCCCCCTCTGGCTTTGATTGGTTGGCCCCCCTCTGGCAACCCTAGTAGGCCCCCATCTGGCTTTGATTGGTAGGCCCCCCTCTGGCAACCCTAGTAGGCCCCCCTCTGGCTTTGATTGGTTGGCCCCCCTCTGGCAACCCTGGTAGGCCCCCATCTGGCTTTGATAGGCCCCCCTGTGGCAACCCTGTAGGCCCGCCTCTGCTTTTGGTAGGCCCCCCTCTGGCAACCCTGGCAGGCCCCCTTCTGGCTGTGGTAGGCCCCCTCTGGCAACCCTAGTTGGCCCCCCCTCTAGCTTTGGTAGGCCCCCATTGGCAACCCTGGAAGGCCCCCATATGGCTTTGATAGGCCCGCCTCTGGCTTAAGTAGGCCCCCCTCTGGCAACCCTTGTACGCCCGCCTCTGCTTTTGTCTGCTTTTGTTAGGCCCCCCTCTGGTTACCCTGCTGGTAGGCCCCCTTCTGGCTTTGGTAGGCCCCCCTCTGGACCCCTTGTAGGCCCCTTCTGGCATTGGTAGGGCCTTCCTCTGGCAACCCTGGTAGGCCCCCTTCTAGCTTTGGCAGGCGCCCCTCTGGCAACCCTAGTAGGCCCCCTCTGGCTTTGATTGGTAGGCCCCCCTCTGGCAACCCTGGTAGGCCCCCATCTGGCTTTGATAGGCCCCCCTGTGGGCAACCTTGTAGGCCCGCCTCTGCTTTTGGTAGGCCCCCCTCTGGCAACCCTGGCAGGCCCCCTTCTGGCTTTGGTAGGCCCCCCTCTGGCAACCCTAGTTGGCCCCCCCTCTAGCTTTGGTAGGCCCCCCATTGGCAACCCTGGAAGGCCCCCATATGGCTTTGATAGGCCCGCCTCTGGCTTAAGTAGGCCCCCCTCTGGCAACCCTTGTACGCCCGCCTCTGCTTTTGTCTGCTTTTGTTAGGCCCCCCTCTGGTTACCCTGGTAGGCCCCCTTCTGCCTTTGGTAGGCCCCCTCTGGCAACCCTTTTAGGCCCGCCTTTGCTTTTGGTAGGCCTCCCTCTGGCAACCCTGGTAGGCCCCCTTCTGGATTTGATAGGCCCCCTCTGGCAACCCTTGTAGGCCCGCCTCTGCTTTTGGTAGGTCCCCTCTGGCAACCCTGGTAGGCCCCCATCTGGCCTTGATAGGCCCCCTCTGGCAACCCTTGTAGGCCCGCCTCTGCTTTTGGTAGACCCCCCTCTGGTAACCCTGGCAGGCCCCATCTGGCTTTGGTCAGCCACCCTTTGGCAACCCTGGGATGGTAGTCCCCCTCTGGCAACCCTGGTGGGCCCCCCTCTGGCTTTGGTTGGCCCCCCTCTGGCTTTGGTAGGCCCCCTCTGCCCCTCTGGTTGGACTCCCTATGGCTTTGGTATGCCCCCCTCTGCCCCCCCTCTGGCTCAGCTGCCATAGGGCAAGAAAGCTAGAAAGCAACCACCCCTGTCAGCAATACTACCATGAATACTACTTGACGACTACAATTACTTGAAGACTACAATAACACCATGAATACTACTTGAATATTGCAATTAATTTTACTCAAATACTACTCGAAGACTACAATTAATGCTACTTGAATACTACTCGAATATTACTCTAATGGTGATGATGATGGTGGTGGTGGTGATGATGATGGTGGTGGTAGTGGTGATGATGATGATGATGATGATGATGATGATGATGATGATGATGATGATAATAATACAATATATATATAACGGTGCCCTACTGGACTACAAATGTGCCTACAGCCTGACAGATTACTTCTTTAATGCTACGCTCGAGTACTACAGTGAATCATACTTGAATGCTATTTGATAACTTACGGATATATCGGCTTTCTGCTGTTTGACTTAACTGACTTGAGTTACTGTAATGAGTTTGAGTGACTACTTAATGAGTGACTGCTGAACTGACTTAACTGACTTGAGTAACTTTTATGTGAAAATGAACGAATATGAATATAACTCCCTGTTGCTCCAGGGCAGGCAAGGACCAGCCAAAGTTGTGTTGTATCAGTCCCAAGCACTAGCAGACCACCAGCAATATACTGCTATTGTTTTGTTGTTATTTCTCTGCTTTGTCTCCTTTCGCAGTGCCAAAAAATTGCCACAACCAACTGCCTTACATTCCATGCCTGACTCTAAGACAGGCAGGCTATTTTTCACGAAGAGGGAATATAACCTTGCTGTCCTCACCCACGTTGTGGTCGTGGAAGAACCTCTGCAAACATGGGCGCAAGCGAACGAACGATTTGGTTATGCAAGCGCGCGTGTGAAAGCAGGGTTGAGCGAAACAAGACGATATGAGACATGACAGACGAGACGAGGGACGACACGACGAAGAAAGGAACGCGCAATTTTCTGCATCTCCAGTCCCGAGAAAGAAAATAGCCAGGTAGCTCGACATTGGTGACATGGTGATGGAAAAAGGAATAAGCGGACGTCAGCGTGGCATTAATAGAGAGCGACATGTCGCGGGATTTGAACTTGCCTTGCCTTTGTTATTGTCGTAATTTGCAAGGTGCGAATTCGGTTATATCGGTTATCGGTTAACTCTCTTCCCCGATCTATGCATTGCGACCAATTCTACGGTGCGTTGCGGACTGAGGCCTTCTATTCCGCTGAGCAACACATTTTGCTTCGTCAAAATGGCCGTCTCTCAGGTCAGATCTGGATGCAAAAAATCGAGTGCCAAGCATGTTCCTGCTCCTGCCCATGCTCTTGCTCGTGTCCCTGCACGTGCTCAAGCTTCCTACTTCTAGCCGATTCAAAGCTCCTATTGCCTTGCCTGCGTCTCTCAGACCCAGACAAACCCTCTGTGTCTTACAGATACAATTATTATACCCACCACCTCACTCCATCTACCCACCATCCACTTACGCCCCCCCTGACTTTCTGCCAAGTTGCGCGCACATTATGAGCGAATAGGGCACCAGGGCAATGGAACCATCCTCGGCACCGGCTAACTCCATCCCCATCGCCTCATAGGTTTCGCAAAACCTGGATGCGAGGGAACAATCCGCTAACTCCAGCACCTGCCTGCTCGGTTATCCAGACCGATTCCACGCTACGCTCAAGTTTCAAAAGGCAGCACTCCCGGGTATGCTGATAATGGTTGCCATGCAGTCTGCAGGTTTTTTATAGTATCTGATCTTTTATTCTGTAGATGTTTACACCCACCATTGTGTATTGTTTGTTTGACTTTTTGTTTGTGTGCGTGTGTGTTGGTCTGTGCTATTGGTGATGACCCCAATCCTACTGACACCCTGTGGTTGCGCAGAAGCTGCCCCCTTGAGCACCGAAACCGCGCTGCTGCTGTATGCCCTAGAGCAACAAGCAGTCTCTAGGCCTTGCAAGGGCTCTTCGGGTTGGAAGTGGAGCGCTGTTGAAAATGCCAAGCTGACCGCATGGAAGCAGCTGGGCAACATGAACGGGATGGAGGCCATGAGGTTGTTTGTTCGCACCATAGAGGAGGAGCAAGCTGACTGGTATGCACTCTTGGTTGCAAGCGAGGCGAAGGGAGAGGCGGGGGAGGAGAAGAAGGAGCAGGGTGGTGAGTGTGAGGGGCAGTGTGGGTAGGGAGAGGCTGGGGCGGAGAAGGAGGAGGGTGGTGAGTATGGGGGGCAGGCGTGCGTGTAGTGAGGGAGAGTAGTGGGTATGGAGAAGCAGGGGTGGTGGAGGAGGGCGGTGGTGAGGGAGGGAAGGGGTGGGGATGGAGAAGAAGGAGGAGGGTGGTGAGTATGGGGTGCAGGTGTTCGTGTGGTGATGGAGGAAAGGGCTGGGGGGGGGGAAGAGTAGTATGTGTAGGGAAAGGTGGGGAAGGAGAAGAAGGGGGAGGGTGGTGAGTTTTGGGTTCAGGTGTGGGTGTGGTGAGGGAGGGAAGAGGTGGGGCCAGGAAGAGTAATGTGTGTAGGGAGAGGTGGGGAAGGAGCAGAAGGAGGAGGGTGGTGAGTATGGGGTGCAGGTGTGGGTGTGGTGAGGGAGAGAAGAAGTGGGGATGAGGAAGAAGGAGGAGGAGGGTGGTGAGTGTGGGGGGCAGTGTGGGTGTGGTGAGGGAGAGAAGAAGTGGGGATGAGGAAGAAGGAGGAGGAGGGTGGTGAGTGTGGGGGGCAGTGTGGGTGTGGTGAGGGAGAGAAGAAGTGGGGATGGAGAGGCAGGAGTGGAGAAGGAGGAGGGTGGTGAGGGAGGGGAGAATTGGGGATGGAGAGGCAGGGGTGGAGAAGGAGGAGGGTGGTGAGTATGAGTCCAGGTGGGGTGTGGTGAGGGGAGGGGAGAATTGGGGATGGAGAGGCAGGGGTGGAGAAGAGGAGGGTGGTGAGTATGAGTCCAGGTGGGGTGTGGTGAGGGAGGGGAGAATTGGGGATGGAGAGGCAGGGGTGGAGAAGGAGGAAGATGGTGAGGGAGGGGAGAATTTGGGATGGAGAGGCAGGGGTGGAGAAGGAGGAGGGTGGTGAGTATGGGGAGCACGAGTAGTTAGTGTGGGTATGAAACTGGAAAGAGTCTTTTATTTGGGTCGCATGGGTCCAGCTAAGCTAGTCAGAAATGCCTCCCGACCCCCCCCCCCCCCCCCCGGGCTTGCGCTTTGCCTTCTGTTGGGTTTGGGGGGCAGCGCGTTGCACTGGGGGCTCAGATCAAGTCGCTCAATTTGCAATGCGTCGCACGAAAAAAAAACCAGTTGAGAGAGGGTGTGGGTGAAGTGAGGGATCTGGGGTTTTGGTATAAGGCCTGATTATAAGGCTTGTTGTTTTGTGCTTGTTTGTTTTATTAGCTCATGAACTAAAATATCCCCCCCCCCCCCCCCCCCTCACCGCCCCCCCCCTGCCCCTAAAAATATGCACCCCCAGTTCTACTGCTGTCATGAAGGCCGAAGAGCCAGCTGCTGTCTGACACTCCGCCCAGCCTCGCAGTTTGCAGTGGAGGACTCTTGGACCCAAGTTAACATGGAGGGACTTAAAAAACCTGCTCCTCGCTTACGAGCACGCTGGCGCCCTAGTAAAGGGCGTGTACTACATACTGGGGGGAAACTACAGTAAGTGGCTTTTTTCTCCTTTTTCCAGCTTTTTTCTTTCCTTTTTTTTCCTTGTTTCTCCCCCCCCCTGCTATGAGCATGCTGGCGCCCTAGTAAAGGGCGGGTACTACATATTGGGGGGAATCTACAGTTAGTGGCTTTTCCCTCCCTTTTCCAGCTTTTTCTTTCCTCTTTCTCAGTGTTTTCACCCTCTTTTCCTTTTCCTTTTTTTCCTTATTTCCCCCCCCCCCCCCCCCCCCCCCCTGCTACAAGCATGCTGACGACCTAGTAAGGGGCGTGTACTCACCAAACACCCCACACTACACCCACACCAAAACATTCCACACTACACACCACACCAAACACCCCACACTAACACACACCACAACACCCCACACTACCACACCACACCAAACACCCCACACTACACAACCACACCAAACATTCACACTACACCCACACCAAACACCCCACACTACACACCAAACCAAACACACCCGACTACACACACCACACCAAACACCCCACTACACACCAAACCAAACACAGCCGCACTACACCCCCACACCAAAACACCCCACACTACACACCAAACAACACCCACCACTACACATCAAACCAAACACACCGCACTAACACACCACACAAACACCCCAAACACATACACACCAAAACCAACACACCCACCTGCACTACAACATCCTCACACCAAATCACCCCACACTTATCACACACACACACTACACACCACACCAAATACACCACGCTACACCACCACACCAAACACACCTGCACTACACCCACACAAAATACACCAACGCTACACACCACACCAAACACATCACACGAAACACCCCACACTTAACCGCGCACCACCACACATCAACACCACATCCACACACACACACTAACACACACACACCCCACACACAAACACACACACCATGGCACACCAACACGCACACACCAGAGAGCCACACCACCAAACATCCTACACTAAACACACTGCACATCCCACACTGACACACTAAAAACATCCCACACTACACACCACACACCACACCAAACATCCCACACTAAACACACTGCACATCCACACTACACAACTGCACATCCACCACAGACTACACACTAAACATACCACACTAAACATCCCACACTAAAACACTACACTACACACACTAGCCTAAACAGAGCCACACCACACAAAACATCCCACACTAAACACACTGCCACATCACTAACACTAAAAACATCCCACACTACACACCACATGCACCCCACACCAAACATCCCACACCTAACACACTAACATCCCACATACACTAACATCCCACACTACACACCACACATCCCACCTAAACATCCCACACTAAAACACACTAACACATCCCACACTACACACTAAACATCCCACACTAACACACACAACAACCAAACATCCCACACTAAACACACTACCATCCCACACTACACAAAACAACATCACACGCCGACACACTGCAAACACAGCAACTAAACACACACATGACCACTACACAGCCACTTACTTGGAGCACAGGGGGCCAAAAACTAAAATCACACTCAACCGCTCCCACACTACACACTAAACATCCCCACTTCACACCACACAACACACAAAACATGCCCACACTACAGGCTGCACACACACACAGTACATCTGCCACAAATCGCTCGCCTTTATTTACATGCACCCATTGATAACATACCTTCATTTTCCACACACTTGGCTTTCCATGCAACCACATCAAAAACCCACACACCAACCCACAAGCACTGGCCAACCCTAAACACACCATGCCACTCCACAAAACCACAACACGCGAACACCCATCGAACACACCAGTACAAATACCAACCCACCCCACAACCCACATCACCGCCAAAACCACACAACAACCCACCCACCCACACTAGAACCATAATCAGAACCACCCGGAACCTACCCACAGTGCGCCACTGGTCCACATAAACCGCACCATTTGGAAACATCACCCCACTCCACACGTAACAAACCAATGACCACATTCCCAACCAACACCCCACACAAAACGACATCAAACACACCCACCACACTTAAACCAAACCAGACGCCCCACCCCACAACCACCACAACCCACTACACAAACTCCACTCCCACCCACACTAAACAAACCAGGCACCCACACAACGTTCCAAAAACCACTACAAACACCACACACACCCACACTAAACCAACACATCATACGCACTAACACTCGGTCTTGGGCCCCAAAACCCACCCACCCCACCCAACCCAGAACCACCCACCCCCAACCCACCACAACCACACACCACCCACCACCCACCCCCATAAAAACCAGACCACCACCACCCACACGCACACCCAACCAAACACCACCCCACCCAAACCAGACGCCACCGCACCCCACCCACATCGAGTGTGTCCACACCACCACAGCAAACACCACCCACACCACACCACATCAAAACCAGACCACCCCACCCACACAACCCACACCAAGCACCACCCACCCCACACTAAACCAAACCAGACACCCACCCAACCCACACCACTCACGGGACCCACACCACCCACTCAGGCGGTCGCTACCTGAAACGATGCCAGCAAGCTTGACATCTACAACAAAACAATGGTATGCAGTCAGCATGGAAACCCTCCTACTGGGTGCCTTGCAAGGGGAGCATCACATTCCACACCCAGGCACCCCACACTCCACACTATATCACCAACACCAAACACCACACCAAACACCCCACACCAAAATACACCGACACACCAAACACCCACGCACCAAACACACGAAACACCACAACCAAACACGTGCCTTTGGTCACACCCACATGCCCCACACCACACACCACACAAAATCAGACCACCACGCCACACAACCCACAGTCAAACACCACTCAACCACACTAAACAAACCAGACACATCACTACAACCCAACCACACCCCCACCCAACCCACAACCACCCACTCAGCGGTCGCTACCATGAACGATGCTTGGAAGCTTGACCATTTACACCATGCAGTGGTCTGTGGTCAGCATGAACACCCTCACCTACTGTGCGTTGCTGAGGGCTTTGCAAGAGCATCACATTCCACACCCAGCACCCAAACCAGCACTCACCTCAAGCAAGCAAATCGAAACCATCCACACCCCCCACTCAGGCGGTCGTTATCTAAGCGATGCTGGAAGCCTGACATCTACACCATGCAGTGGTCTCGAGTCAGCATGAAAACCCTCCCTACTGGTGCCTGGCAAGAGCATCACATTCCCCATCCAGCACTCAAAATACTCCACTAGGCGTTTATCCCACCCAAATCCGCACTATCCAGCACACCGTAACAAACCCTCACCAAACTGCACACCAAACAACGCCACACCCACACCACACCAACTACCACATCCCAAACACCACACCAAACATCCCATCCACACACCACACCCGAGAGTCCCCACTACGTATATGGGAACACCACCTCACACACAACCAGACCTACCATCTCATCCACAACCCAGCGAAACACTCACCCCACCAACCCACACAAAACCAGACCACCCCCACCACATGATTCCACAACCCTACCCTACCCCACACAAACACCACCACCCAACATTATCACGCACCCAGACACTAACTCAAACCACCCACACCACCAGACCACGCCACGGTTTTTGGTTTGTTCACACAAGCCGGTCTGGGGTACACCAAACACACCCACCCCACACTAAACACAAACCAGACCACCCTACCCAACCCCACACCCACACGGAAACCTCCCAGCCTAACTCCCATGGCCACACAAAGCGCACGCACACACCACACCACACAAAACCAACCCACACCAAACACCACCCACCCCACACGTATAACCAAACCAGACCACCCACCCACCGCTCACGCACACCCCCAAAACCAAACACCCCACCCCAAACCAGACCACCCACCCACCCACCACCAAACACCACCCACACACACCACCACAAAACCAAACCAGACCACTTACGGCACCCACCCCACACTAAACCAGACCAGACCACCCATCCACCCCCACACCATACCAGGGGCCTCACCACCCAAACAACACTAAAGCCAGACAGAACCACCCATCACCACCCTACACCCATACCACTCACCACCCACACCAAACACTAAAACCAGACAGTCCACCCACCATCCCAATACCATTCACTCCACCACCACACCACCTCCACTAAAAACCAGACCAGAACCAAGACCATCCACCCCACACCATACACTCACCACCCACACCACACTAAAACCAGACCAGACCACCACGCCAACCCACACCAAACACCACTCACCCCACCCTCTCAGGCGGTCGCTACCTGAACGATGCTTGCGGAAGCTTGACATTTACACCATGCAAGTGGTCTGTGGTCAGCATGAAAACCCTCCCTACTGGAGCCTTGCAAGAGCATCACATTCCACAGGCAGCCGCTCAGGCGGTGGTGGAGGCTTAAGGCCAAGGCAGAGGGGGCAGGGGGGCTGCGCCCCCCTGTCCAAGGCCTGGCCCGCGATCGCAGGCGGCCACACCATCACTGCCTGGAGGGAGGCGCTGATTATTTTTGGGGGGCCATGCGAAAGGTGATAGTTTGGGTGGATGGGGGAGGGAGGCCGCGCTGATTATCTTGGGGACCATGTAAAGGTGGGGGTTGGAGTGGGGTAGGGGAGTAACGCAGAGAAGATTTATTTTGTGCACCACCACCACCACACCACCATGACCATCCTTAGCCTCAATCGATCATCAATCCCACCACCACCACGACCACCCACACCACCATCACCACCATGATCATCTATCCTAGCCTCATGACAGCAAATCAGGAACCTGCAGGTGTAGGAGGAGAGACCTAGATCGCTAGTCACATAGGTTAAAGCTGCCCTCTCCCCCATCCTCATCCTTATCACCACCACCTCATACTGAACCTCACCCCGTCGTCCTTACCATGGTGGTCTAATCATCACCTTCACATCAATATTCATCTCATCCAACCCCTCATCCCTCACCCTGTCCCTCACCCCAAATCATCGTCACCACCACCACCACCACTACGCACCATTGTTGTCAATCATTGTAACACCACCCACCATGACAACCACCACCATCGTTGCATCATCAACCAGCACCACAACCACTACCACTACATTTGTTGTCATCATTGTAAAAAACCACCACCTGACAACCACCACCATTGTTGTCAATCATTGTAGAACAACCACCAGCCCTGACAACCACCACCATTGTTGTCAATCATCGTTACCACCACACCATTGCGTCATCATCGTCCCACACCTCCAGAACCAACGACATTCTCATCCTTAGCCTAATCAACACCCTCACAGCCCAATTAATTCGCCACCACCACCCTCAACCACTACCACCACCCAATACACCAATCACTATCCTTGACTAATCATCACGCCTCACCCAATGCAATCGACCACCATCACCACCACGATTACCGCCACCCTACCGATGTCATCATCGATGTCACCGACCACCACCACCGACCACCATAGTTTGTTCATCAATGTCACACCCACCACCAGACGGCCAGCCCATCACTACCTTGGACTTGAACATCATGCACTTCCCCCAAATCATCAAACCAGTACAACCACCAAGCCATCACTTCAACTTGGCCTAAATGCATCAACCTCCCTTTTAATACGTCACCAGCACACCACCACACAACCACCATCCTATCCCTGGCCTAATGCATCACGCTCAGCCCAATCAAGGCATCACCACCACCACCACAACATCGTCGTAATCATCAATGCGTCACCACGCAACCACACACACCAACACGCATCGCACTTTCCTGGCCTAATCATCACCCTCCACCAAAAATCATCATTCAAACCACCACCGATGCACCACCACACAATATGTTGTCGATCATCATCACACACCACCCACTACCACCACCAACCACCCATCCACCTCTTCTATTATACTCTCCGCTCCCTTTCTTCTATCTTACAGCCACCACCACCGGCCAGCCACCTTTAATCGAACAATTGTCCCTATATCCACCTAATAAAAGTCATGGCGGCTGACAACTCACCGTACAACCTACACCATCCCATTACAACATTACGTACAACCGACCACCACACCACACACAAATTCTCTCTCTCCCCCTTACCACTAACGACCACCATCATTGTCATCATATCGTCACCCAGACCACCAACCACCACCACCACAACCAATACTTGTCATCATCGTACACCACCACTCCACCAAACATCGTTGTCCATCATCCTCACAACCACCAACCTACCATGCGTTTGTCATCATCGTCACCACCATCCGGTCGTACCACACCATCATTGTCATCAGCGTCACACCACCACCACGAACCATCTTTGTCACCATCGTTGTCCATCATCGTACACCTGACCAACCAGAGACCGACCTACCCATAGTCCTGTCGAGTTCATGCGCCAAATTCCGGTACCACCAAGCTCGACCACACCACGCTCCATCATTGTCATCATCATCACCAACCGACCACGCACCATATAGTATATCGTACACCTATACCGCATCCACCACCACCGACCATGCATTTGTTGTCATCATGTCACCGTAACCGTCCTACCAACACCATCGTTGTCATGCAATCGTCACACCCAACCACCACCATCATTTATCAATCAATAGTCACCACCAGTTTTAATGTGGTCCACCACCACCACCATGCAAGATTGTTTTGTCAGCATCGGCACCAACTACCATCGTTTGTCATACATCGTCACACTCTACCCACCAGCACCAATCATTGTCATGCAATCGTCACCACCACCTACCAATCCATCCATACGTTGTGCATCATCGGAGGCACCACCCCATCCCCACCACATGCATCAACGCCCCCAGCCCCCCCTCATTCATTGTCTATCAGTCGTTCACCACCAGCGCATCGTTGTAATTCATCGTCATGCACCAACCACCACCAACAACAACAACCTTCGCTCTACTATCACGCTCACGAACCAATCTTCAACCAACAACCACACCATTCTGATCTTTGGTCATCCAATTGTTACCCCAATAGCCGGCCGACGCCATTCTCTCCCCCGCCCATCCGACGACCCACCTGACGCACCACGATCAACACATAATATTGGGCCTAAAATCGCCACACCAGTTGTTGTAAATCATCCGTTGTCACCGATACCGGAACCATACCATACGAGCAAAGCCACCACATCCTTGGTCTAATCATCACCTCACCCCATTCACCACCACACCATTGTTTGTAATCATTTCGGTCGACCTTACCACGGACGACCGACCACGAGCCAGCGTCAGCATGTGATGTTCGATTCATCGTCACCAACCACGCACCTACGACCAACACTCACCATCCTTGGTCTAATCATCACCGCTTTACCCAATCAACGCCACGCACCATGTGTGTGTGAGATAAATCGTCACACCAACCACCATACCTATGATAAGTCATTCACCTCTACCAGCCGATCACGCACCACCACCACCACCATGTGTAATCACTTCACCACCACACCACCATCCTTGGTATATATCGATGCACCGCTCACGCAATCACCACCAACCACTATTGTTGTAATCATCGCTCACCAAGTTCTACCACCACCATCCTATGACTAATCATCACCTCACCCGCAATCTATTCACAATCCACCACCGCACCATTGTTGTAATGCATCGTCACGACCTGAGACCGTACCACATCCTGGACTAAATCATGCACGCCTCACCCCAAATGCACACCACGACCATTGTATGTAATCCATCGGTCACACACCCCAACAATCCTTGACTAATCATACACCCTCACCCCAAATGCGTCCACACAATCAACCACCATCATCGTTTGTCAATCATCGTGCACCGAAGCGACCATCACAAAACACAACATCACACGCAGCCCACCACAATCACCAACCACCATCACACCCACCACCACCACCACCACGCATCACCACTCACCATACAACCACCACCACCAATCACAAACCACCACTCACCATCACCAACCACATCACCACCACATCACCAACCACCTATACACAACACATTCACAAACACCATCATGTACATATAACATCTGATTGGCCTCTCATTGCAAAATCATTTTCTTGCAGGGAAAGGGAGCCGGGATCCACACCGCTGTTAAGCAAGTGTTTAAAACCGTCAATGTCACCCTCACCCCCCACCCCCCCATTACCACACACATACCACCTACCTGGCCTAATCATATGCAACAAACCATATTTCTTGAGCAGGGAAAGGAGCGAGAACCACAGTGCTGTAGCAGGTGTTTTGAACCTCGGTCCTCACAGCCACCAACCACCAGCTGCTACCGAG
>JAJSRW010000202.1:7500-59602 GCA_022414725.1 Microglena sp. YARC | reverse complement strand
TAGTGGAGGGGGGAGTTGCACGTGGGACCCGATTAGCCCACGCTGGCAGTCGCACTGGAGGGACGGGTTCAGGGGTTAGGCGTTTAGTGTTGGATGGGGCAGCTCCACAGTGGGACCCGAGTAGCCACGCTGGCAGTCGTTAGGCACGCTGGCTGTGCTGGGGGTGGTTTTATGGTATAGGGGTTTAGGGTTTAGGTTGTAGGGCATGTTGCAGGTGGGACTGGATAGCCTCGTTGGCGTTCGCACCTGGGGCAAGAGGGTGGTGGTGAGGTGGCGTGGGGTTTAGGGTAAGGTTAGGTGTAGGGGTGGTGTGCAGGGTACCGAGTAGCCTCGTTGGCAGCTCGCACGTTGGAGGAAGGAATGGTGGGTGTGTGGGGGGTTTAGGTTTAGGGTTTAGTGGAGGGGTGGGTGTCGGCAGGGGTATACCGGAGTAGCCTCGTTGGCAGTTCGCACGTTAGGCGGAAGAAAAGGCGATGTGGGAGGGCTGGTGTGTGTGTGTGTGTGTGTGTGAATAAAAAAGTGAGGGTAGGCGCCCAAGCCACATAGCCTACACAGGGTAAGAGAGACGGGGTGGTGCCTGTGGGTGGGGTGGGGGGGTGAATGAATGGATCAGGATAGGGCCCTGCGACACAGAGCCTACAGAGGCCGGAAGCAAAGACAGGGTGCGTTGCGTGGGCGTGGGGGTGGGTGGGGGGGTGGGGGGATGGGGGTGCCCATGACAACCATATGATGCGGCCAGTCGACTAGCCTAAAGAGCTTACAATTTTAAAATACATATCATAAGATGTACTTTGAATGTGAATATCATATGATATCATATCGCAAATTGGTTGAAAATCATATGATTTGCCGGTCCCTAACTATATGTTTATTTTGGGGGGCTATGCCGTAGCAGCTTCTAGGCAGCTTCTTCTCCCCTTCCTTTGGACCAACCCTTTGGAGCTAGCAAGTGCGTATTATTGAAAGCTGACATTTGTCGGCATTAATAATGCAGCTCTTTAGGTTTGACCCAGTGGCTGGCTAATGCGGCGCTTGGTGGAAGCTACGAAGCCATCGCATAGGCGCAGCGCATGGTGGAGCGCGAAGCGCAGAGCCGGGGGGTCGCGGGGGAACAGCGCCAAACAACCTGCCGTTCCCTACCTGTGTGCCATGTCCAGCAATAAAAACAGCGGCTACAAACAAGGATTCCCAACCAAGGCATTGCAGGTCTTGAGTCTTGAGCAGCACTTAGAGAGGCGTTGAACCAAACTGATCTGGGCCTATCCGAACCTGGACGCATCGCGTTTGCAATGATTGAGATGATCTGGTAAATTCCCAGGACCTCAGGCGGGAGTAGTTAGTGCCCCTGGTGGGCACTACTCCTGAATATTTCCGTCCACCCGAAACTACTGTTTGACACGCTTCGCTACCGGAATTGTAGCTTCCCATCTGCCTCCGTTGCCGGACAGGCGCCTCAATACTTACTTTCCATGGCCGCATCCCCTAAATCGCTATCCCCATCTGTACTTTCGGGAATCTTTGCCCTGCCCTGCTTCGTAGAAATTTCGCCAACCTGGTTTAGCGTTACCACTGCTGTTCATTACTTCCCTTCTGCTTGGCTTCATTACTGTCATAATCAGTACTCTGGACCCTGCAAGTGGTTCCCAACCCCCTTCCTTCCGAGTTGTCGAGCATGGAAATCGCGAAAGACATTGCTCAGTCCTTTCACTCACGCCCCCAGTCGACGGGCGTGTGGATTTCGATCGACTGAGTAGTTAGAAAACAGGCTGCGCTTCGCCTAGCCCAGTTGCCTCCTTGTTCTGTAGCCATCCTGCCATGCGGCATGCTTCCTGCTCGTCGCCAGTCGGATGCGTTCTTTGCGTCCGTAGTAGTTAGGTGCTTAATTTCCCAGGCCTAACTGCCGAATAATTGCCGCAGTGTTGTTGAAGTGCTTTGTGGCTCGCAAAAAATTTGATGCGTTTTTTTGGCAGTTGTCTGCACTCTTACAACAATCATTTCGTAGACGCAAGCGTTACTGCAAGCTAAGTTCTGCCATTTGCTGTTTTCACTCGGCATAGAAAGCACGTTGCTTTCGATGTGAAATAGCCTGATAATAGCCCAAATAGCCTGATATAGCCGGGAGACGGTGAATTAAACGTGCGAGGATCGAGTGAAAATCCTTGAAATAGCCTTAAAATTGCCTGAAATACACCCGAAAATAAACCCGAAATAGCCTAGGAGACCCGGTGAAGTATCGGGCCCAAGTATCGGAAAAATAGCCAAGCGGAAAAACCTGAAAAAGACGACAAGAACAGGATAATGTACTACCGGTACGCATTACTTCGTGTACGGGCCATCCACTCCTCAGCTATTCAACCGTTTGGCCGTCGGAAATATCGTCAAGAGAAAGACTCGAGATACCTCCACTCCACTCCACCCCCACCCCACCTCACTCCACTCCCACCTTTCCCCACACCACCACCACACCACCACCACACCATCATTCCCAGCTAAACCCTAAAACCCACCCCCCTAAACCCTACAGAATTGACTAGCATAGTAAGGAAGCTGCGCTTGTGCACTGCTGGACCAGCACAACCTTGTCTGCGACCTGCCACAATCTCTATGATGAAGAGAAACCCACACACCGCACCCCATTCCCACCCTCACCATACCACACCACACCAGCACCACACCCAACCCAACCAACCGCCACCACACGCCCACACCGAACACACCAGTCTCCCCATGCAGAATTGCCAAGCAGCACTCTCTCGAGGAAGCTGCCCAGAATGACCTGCTGCTAATAGCCCCACTCCCACTCCACTCTCACCCCACCCTACTTTCCCAACTCAACCCAAACCCAACTTCCAGCCTACCATCCTACCCCCACCATACCACACCACACCACACCACACCCCAACCACACCGCACCACACGGCCACACGAGCCACACCAGTCTCCCCATGCAGAATGCCAAGGGCAACACTCTCGTAAGAAGCTGACCAGAAAAACCTGCGGCCTAAGAGCCCCACTCCCTCTTCCACTCACTCCCCACTTCCGGCCACACCGCACCTTGACTCCCCATGCAGAATTTGCCAAGCAACTGCTCTCTTAAGGGAAGCTGACACTGCGCTGTTGACGGGACAAACCTGCCGGCCGAATTAGCTCCACTCCATTCCCACTCACTCCACTTCCTCTCCCACCCCTGCCCCATGCAGGGAATTGCCAAACAATGCTCTCGCCAAATAAGCTACCGTTGGTGTGCTGCTCGCTGACCAGACAACCCTGCCGCGAATAGCTCCACTCCACGTTCGCATTTCCCACTTCCACCTCCATTCCCACTCCCACTCCCCACCAACCTGCCCCATGCAGAATCGAACTGCCCTCGTAAAGATGCTGACCACTACAGCTGTTGGCTGGAACAACCTAACCGCGCGAATAGCTCCACTCCACTCCATTCCAAATTCCACTCCCACCCCACCCCACTCCCACCCACTCCACTTCCACTCCACTCCCACCTGCCCCCATGCAGAATTGCCCAGCAACGCTCTCTAAGAAAGCTGAGCACTGCGGCTCCGTTGACGGGACAACCCTGACCCGCGAAATAGCTCCACTCCACTCCCCACTCCCATTCCACTTCCACTCCCACCCCACTCCCACCCACGCCACTTCCCATTCCATTCCAACCCCACTCCCACCCCAACCTCCACTTCCACTCCCACCCCTTGCCCCATGCAGAATGCCCAGCAACGCTCTCTTAAGGAAGCTGACACTTAACAGCTGTTGGCGGACAACCCTACCGCGCAATAGCTACACTCCACTCCACTCCACTCCACTCCATTCCCACCCCTGCCCCATGCAGAATTGCCCAGCAACGCTCTCTTAAGAAGCTGCGCACTGCGGCGTTGACGGACAACCTGCCGCCCCGAATTAACTCCACTCCACTCCATTCCACTCACTCCCACCCCACTCCCACCCCACGCCACTCCATTTCCACATTCCCCACCCCATCCCACCCCCACTCCACTCCACTCCCACCCCTGCCCCATGCAGAATTGCCACAACGCTCTTCTTTAAGGAAGCGACACTAACAGCTGTGGCTGGACAAAACCTACGCGAATAAGCTACAGCCACTTCCACTTCCACTCCATTCCCACCCCTTGCCCCATGCAGAAATTGCCCAGCAACGCTCTCTTAAGCGAAGCTGACACTACGGCTGTTGGCTTGGACAACCTACTGCCGAATAAGCTCCACTCCATTCCACTCCCACTCCCACCCCACTCCCACCCCACTACACTCCACTCCCACCGCTGCCCCATGCAGAATTGCCCAGCAACGCTCTCTTAAGGAAGCTGATACTGCGGCTGTTTGGGGACCGCCTGACAACCTGCCCCCGAATAGCTCCACTCCAATACCCTCTCCACTCACCCCACCCCCACCCCACACACCCAACCCCACACACACCCCACCCATACAACACCACACACCCACACCACACTCCCCCACACACACACCACACACACCCCACTTCACCCCACACCACCCCACCCCACTCCACCCACACCACCCACATCCAATGCAGAATCGCCAAGCAGGACCCTCGTAAGGAGCTGGACCAGAGCAACCTGCTTGCAAACTACCACCAATTCTCCTCGATGTAGGGGAGACTCCGACAACCTGCGCTTGGTGTGAAGTTAACCCAATTCAACTCCAACTCCAACAAACACACCCCACCCCACCCCACACCCCATGCATTAATTGCCAAGCAGCGCTCTCGTAAGGAAGCTTGACCAGGACAACCTGCTGCTAATAAGCTCCACCTTTTTTTTTTTTTTTTCCCCCACTTCCCATTCCCACTCCCCCACCCCACCTCCCATTCCCACTCCCACTCCCCCACCCACTCCCCCAACCCACTCCCATTCCCACTCCACTCCCCCCACCCCACCCCACTCTCACTCCCATTCCATTCCCACTCCACTCCCCACCCCACTCCCCATGCAGAATTACCAAGCACGCTTCTCGTACACGAAGCTGTACTTAGCGACGAACTCTGCTGCCTAATAGCTCCACTCCCCTCCCATTCCCACTTCCACTCCCCCCACTCCCACCCCTTTCCCATTCCCACTCCACTCCCCCCCCCCACAAACCCACTCCCATTCCCACATCCACTCCCCCCACCCCACCCCACTCCCATTCCCACTGCACCTCCCCCACCCACCCCACCTCCACTCCCCCCCACCCCACCCCACTTCCCCCCTCTCCGACGAATGAAGGTGGGGAATCTGACACCTCTGCTGCTGCGACTCCCCCCACCCACCGCCACCACCACTCAAACAACCCCACCTCAACCACCTCAACCCACTTCAACCCCCATGCAGAAATCGCCACAGCAACCACTCCCGCTAAGGAAGTTATACCTCTGCCCGTTGCTGACCAGGACAACCTGCCTGCAAACTGACCGCCATTCTCCGACCAAGAAGGGGGGGAATCCGACACTATCTTGCCCCCTGTGACTCCCCCCACCCCACCACACCCACTCAAACCCACTCACCTCAACCCACCTTCAACCCCAATGCAGAATCGCCAAGCAACACTCCCGGAAGGACCCAGTAACCTCTTGCCGTTGCCTAACCAGGACAACCTGCTGCAAAACTGCCCCATCTCCGACAATGAAGGCGGGGGAATCCGACGCCTCAGCTGTGGACTCACGATCTCCACCACCCTCAAAGGACAACTGCGGCAAGAATTCCCTTAGCTCGCCCCACCTCCGCATCCCCAAATCAAACAGCCCACCCCCTCACGCTATGCGGCGCCAATCAAGCCAAGCCAGTGCCCACGGCAAAGCTGTCTCTCAGGTAGGGACCGGCAAGACATAAATACAATAAATATAGCTTGCCTTTTAGGAGGCGTGAGGTTGAGGGGGGCAGCCACCTTCCCCAGATCAAAAACAGCCCCACCCCCTCACGCATGGCGCCAATCCAAGCCAAGCCAGTGCCCACGCAGCTGTCTTCACAAGGTAGGGACCGCGCAGACATAAATACATAAAATAGCTTGCCCTATTAGAGGGCCGTGAGGTTGAGGGGAAGGCAGCACTTCCCAGAATCAAAAAACAGCCCCCACCCCCTCACGCATGGGCGCCAAATCCAAAGCCAAAAGCAGTGCCCACGCAGCTTCTCACAGGTAGGACCGGCAAAGAATAACACAATAAATAGCCTGCCTTATTAGGGCAGGCGTTGAGGTCTGAGGCGGGACCACTCCCAATCAAAACAGCGCCCCACCCCTCACGCATGGGCCCAATCCAAGCCAGCCAGGCCCACGCAGCTGTCTCACAGGTAGGAACCGGCAAGGACATAAATAAATAAATACTGCCTTATTAGAAGGCGTGAGGTGAGGGGGGCATCCACTTCCCCAGATCAAACATCCCCCCCCCTCACGTATGGCGCCAAATCCAAGCCAAGCCAGTGCCCACGCCAAGCTGTCTCCACCAGGTAGGACCTGCAAGACATAATACAAAAATAGCTTGCCTATTAGGAGGCGTGAGGTTGAGTGCGCGGCAGCACTTCCCCAGATCAAAACAGCCCACCCCCTCACGTTATGGCGCCAATCCAAGCCAAGCCAGTGCCCACGCCAAGCTGTCTCACAGCGTAGGACCCGGCAAAACATAAATACAAAAATAGCTTGCCTATTAAGGAGGCGTGAGCGTTGAGGGGGCAGCCACATTCCCAGATCAAAACAAGCCACCCCCTCACGCATGGGCGCCAATTCCAAGGCCAAAGCCAGTGCCCCACGCAAGCATGTCTCACAGGTAGGACCGGCAAGACATAAAGTCACAATAAATAGCTTGCCTTATCTAGCGAAGGCGTAGAGTTGAGGGGCAGCCACTTCCCCAGATCAAACAGCCCCACCCCCTCACGCATGGGCCGGCCAATATCCAAGCCAGCCAGTGCCACACGCACTGTCTCACAGTTAGGACCGGCAGACATAAATACAATAAATTAGCTTGCCTTGCATTAGGGAGCGCTGAGGCGTTGAGGGGGCCAGCACTTCCCAGATCAACAGCCCCACCCCCTCACGTATGGCGCCAAATCCAAAGTCCAAGCCAGTGCCCCACGCAAGCTGTCTCACAGGTAGGACCGGGCAAGACATAAATACAATAAATAGCTTGCCTTATCTAGGAGCGTCGAGTGTTGAGGGGCGGCCAGCAACTTCCCCAGATCACAAAACAGCCCCACCCCCTCACGCATGGGCGCCAATCCAAAGCCAAGTCCAGTTGCCCCACGGCAAGCTGTCTCACAGTACGGACGCAAAGACATAAATACAATAAATAGCTTAGCCTTATTAGGAGGCGTGAGGTGAGGGGCAGCCACTTTCCCCAGATTCCAAACAGCCCCACCCCTCACGCATGGGCGCCAATCCAAGCCAAGCCAGTGCCCCACGCAAGCTGTCTCACAGGTAGGACGGCAGACATAAATACAATAAATAGCTTGCCTTATGTAGGGGTGTGAGGTTGAGGGGCGGCAGCCACTTTCCCCAGATCAAAACAGCCCACATCCCCCTCACGCAATGGGCGCCAATTCCAAAAGCCCAGCAGTGCCCACGCAAGTGTCTCACATGTAAGGGACCGGCAAGACATAAATGAAATAAATAGCTTGCCTTATTAGGAGGCGTGAGGTTGAGGGGGCAAGCCACTTCCCCAGATCAAACACCCCCACCACCTCACGCATGGGCGCAGCCAACCAAGCAAACCCCACGCAAGCCTTCTCACAGGTAGGGACCGGCAAGACATAAATAAAATAAATAGTATTAATAGTAAAATAATAGAAATCTAAAATAAATAGTATGAAATTAGTACGCCTGATTACATGGATTGAGGTGAGGGAGCCTGCCCAATTGCTTAAACTGGGCAAACCACCAATAGGGGGGGGGGGGTATCATCCCCCTGGAGGAGGTTTTGAAGTATGTTCCATGTGTCGCCTGCATGCGACAATGGACTGAAGGAGACAGTGGCTTGGGTGTGAATTTTGATGCAGAGCTTGAGGGCTTGCACTGGAGCCAACCTCCGATTGGGGGGGGGGGGGCTGGGGGGGGAGGGGGCGGGGGGGGTGGTTATATAGATATTGATATCATACTCGCTTTTGCGTCAGTTTCAAATGATTTGCCGATCCTAATCACATGCGCATGTCAGAAGAGACTTCCTCATTCATGTGATACAGTTTGTATGACTATCATATTGATATCAATACTCGCCTAAAGCGGAGACAAAAACTGCAAATACAAATGTTTCATACACTTTGGTCATACATACATACAAATGTTTCATACAAAGCATTACCTGTGCATTCTATTTAGTATATGCACATGTCAGCCCCCCCCCTGAGACTTTCTCATCATACGATATGCCTGTCCCTACTCAAGCAGGGATCCCCCCCCCCCCACCCCCCCCCCCCCCCCCGCTATATTATTGTTGCTATTTTTTACCCCCCGTTTTTGTCCATATTGCCTCTACATGGAACCCAAATATATGGCCTAAAATAGCTAGGGTTTAGGTTCTGAAAGGTGTAAAAGGTACAAAAAAAATTATAACGCTTTAAAGCAATGGCCCTGGAAGAGGCAAAAAAACATAAAGCTAGAAAAAACCCACTTAAAATTAAAACAAAAGCCCACAGGCACAAGTCAAGTCTGCATTCTGAAACCCTAAACCCTAAAAGCATCCCTGACCTAAAGGCATGAGTCCAAGTACCGGCGGCATTCTGAAACCCTAAACCCTAAACCCTAAAATATCCCTGATCTAAGGCATGAGTCCAAGTCCCGGCTCGGCATTCTGAAACCCTTGTCCCTAAAACCCCAAACAATCACAGGCATGACTCTCGACAGCATTCTGAAAACCCTGAACCCTAAAAACACTAAAACCCCAAACAATCTACAGGCATGACTCCTAACCGCATTCTGAAACCCTGAACCCTAAACACTAAACCCCAAACATCCACAGGCATGACTTCCTTGACGGCATTCTGCAACCCTGAACCCTGAACACTAAACCCCAAACAATCTACAGGCATGACTCCTGACGGCATTCTGAAACCCTGAACCCTAAACACTAAACCCCAAACAATCCACAGGCATGACTCCTGACAGCATTCTGAAACCCTGAACCCTAAACCCTAAACCCCAAACAATCTACAGGCATGACTCCTGACAGCATTCTGAAACCCTGAACCCTGAACACTAAACCCCAAACAATCCCCAGGCATGACTCCTGACGGCATTCTGAAACCCTGAACCCTAAACACTAAACCCCAAACAATCCACAGGCATGACTCCTGACGGCATTCTGAAACCCTGAACCTTAAACCCCGAACTCCAAACAATCCACAGGCATGACTCCTGACGGCATTCTGAAACCCTGAACCCTAAACACTAAACCCCAAACAATCTACAGGCATGACTCCTGACGGCATTCTGAAACCCTGAACCCTAAACACTAAACCCCAAACAATCCACAGGCATGACTCCTGACGACATTCTGAAACCCTGAACCTAGACACTAAACCCTAACAATCCACAGGCATGACTCCTGACTACATTCTGAAACCCCTGAACCCTAAACCCCAAACAATCCACTGGCATGACTCCTGACGACATTCTGAAACCCCTGAACCCTAAACCCCAAACAATCCACAGGCAAGAGTCCCGACGGCATTCTGAATCCAGCGGGTCTCAGAAAAACCTTGGAGCACTAAGTAGAAGATCCATGGCTTTGTTAGGAGTGACGTCTCCGGATGCGCAACAGCCTGGCTTCTTCGGAGCTCTTGTGAAAAGGCTGTCCATTCATGTTCATGCAGAGCCCACAGAAGAGAAGAGGGCGACACTAATCCACAAGTACAACCCACCACCCCCAGGTAAGGACCACCACCACCATCACCACAATCACCACCACGATCACCACCTCATGAAAAGGCTGTCCGTTCACGTTCACGTTCATGCAGAGCCCCACAGAGAGAAGAGGGCGACACGTATGCACAAGTACAACCCACCCCCCCAGGTAAGGACACCACCCACTACACCATACCCAAGTGCAGCCCACCACATCAGGCCCAAGTACAACCTACCACCACCACCAGGTAAGGACCACAATCACCACCTTGTGAAAAGGCTGTCCATTCACGTTCATGCAGAGCCGACAGACGAGAAGAGGGCGACACTCATGCACGAGGACAACCCACCGCCCCCAGGTAAGGACCACCACCACTACCCACCATTACCCAAGTCAGCCCACCACATCAGGCCCAAGTACAACCCACCACCACCACCAGGTAAGGACGACAATCACCACCTTGTGAAAAGGCTGTCCGTTCACATTCATGCAGAGCCCACAGAAGAGAAGAGGGCGACACTCATGCGCACAGTACAACCACCGCCTCCCAGGTAAGGACCACCACCACTACCACCCATACCCAAGTACCAGTCCCACCACATCAGGCGCCAAGTACCAACCTACCACCCACCACCAGGTAAGACCACAATCACCACCTTGTGAAAAAGGCTGTCCATTCACGTTCATGCAGAGCGGGAGAAGAGAGAGGGTGGCACTAATCCACAAGTACACCCACCACCCCAGGTAAGGAACCCACCATCCACCCACCAACAAACCACCACCATCACACTACAATCACCACCCACCATCATCACCACCACCATCAACACCATCACCATCTTCCACCACAACACATCAACACCACCATCTTCCCACCATCTTAGCCACCACCACCACACCACCACTATCTTCCCACCACTACCACTGCCTAACCGTCCTTGGTCGGGGGCCGAGGCAGCAGGAACTCACTCATAACTATCTAGCACATCACCAGCACCACAACCACCATGTTCCCTACCACTACACCATGTTCCCACCGCTATCCACCTGTTCACCATGTTCACCACTACCACCAATGGTTTACCGAGGCCATGTTCCCACCACTACCACCATGTTCCCACCACTACCACCATGTTCCCACCACTACCACCATGTTCCCACCACTACCACATGTTTCCCACCACTTTACCACCATGTTCCCACCACTACCATTGTTTCCCAACCACTACACCATGTTCCCACCACTACCACCATGTTCCCACCACTACCACCATGTTCCCACCACTACCACATGCATGTACTGAGCTGGAGCCGTCCTTGGTCGGGGGCCGCGGCAGCAGGAACTCACGCCTATCTAGCCACCACCACACCCACACCCACCACACCCCAGAGCAATTCAATTTCCACACCACCACTGCCTGACCACAACCACTGCTTAACCACTACCACTGCATATCCACTAGCTGGTACTGAGCTGGTGCCATCCTTGGTCGGGGGCCGCGGCAGCAGGAACTCACGCCTATCTAGCCACACCACCCCACACCCACCACACCCAGAGCGAGTCAATTTCCTCACCACCACTGCCTGACCACAACCACTGCCTAATCACTACCACTGCATACCCACTAGCAGGAACTGAACTGGAGCCATCCTTGGTCGGGGGCCGCGGCAGCAGGAACTCACGAAACTCGCGACTATCTAGCTCATCACCTTCGGGCAAGCCGACAAGCCCCACATCAGACGGAACACCAAGACAGCTAGGAGCAGCCGATCACCAACCAGCACCACCAACCACCACCACCACACCAGTAGCACTTACCACCAACCAACACCAACACCAACACCACCAGTGTAGCAATACCACCACCAGTAGCACATCACCAACCAGCACCACACACCCACCACCAGTAGCACTACCACCACCACCAGTAGCACCACCACCACCACCACCAGTAGCAACCAACCACCAACACCAGTAGCACCACCACCACCACACAGTAGCACTACCACCAACCACCACCACCACCACCACCAGTAGCACCATCCCACCACCAGTAGCACCACCACCACCTGTAGCACCACCACCACCACCACTAGTAGCACCACCACCACCACCTGTAGCACCACCACCACCACCAGTAGCACCATCACCACCACCAGTAGCACCACCACCACCAGTAGCACCACCACCACTGTAGCACCACCACCACCACACCACTAGTAGCACCACACCACCTGTAGCACACCACCACCACCAGTAGCACCATCACCACCACAGTAGCACCACCACACTAGTAGCACCACCACACCACCACTAGTAGCACCACCACACCTGTAGCACCACCACCACCCACTAGTAGCACCACCACCACACTTGTAGCACCACCACCACACCAGTAGCACCACTACCAGTAGCACACCACGCAGTAGCACCACCACCAGTAGCACCACCACCAGTAGCACTACCACCAAGAGCACCACCACCACCACGAGTAGCACCACCACCACCACTAGTAGCACTACCGCCAGTAGCTGCACCACCACCACCACCAGTTGCAGCACCACTAGAACTAGCACTAGCACCACCACCAGCACTAGTGCAAGCGGGTTGAGACAAAGCAATCCACCATTGAGGAGTAGCACCAGTACCAATCAGTAGCACCACCACCACCACCAATAGCACCACCACCACCAGTAGCACCACCCACCAATAGCACCACCACCACCACCAATAGCACCACCACCACCACCAATAGCACCACCACCAACCAGTAGCACCTGCAAACCAGCACCACCACCACCAGTAGCACACCACCACACCACCACCACCGCTAGTGCAAGCGGGTTGAGACAAAGCAATCCACCATTGAGGAGTAGCACCAGTACCAATCAGTAGCAGCACCACCACCACCACCACCAATAGCACCAGCACCACCACCAGTAGCACCACCACCACCACCACCGCTAGTGCAAGCGGGTTGAGACAAAGCAATCCACCATTAGGGTGTAGCACCAGTACCAACCAGCACCACCAGCACCACCACTAGCACTAGTACCAACTAGCACCACCACCAGTTGCACCACCACTAGAACTAGCACCAGCATAGTTGCAAGCCTGTTTAGACAAATCAATCCACCATTGAGGTGTTACACAAATACCAACCACCAGCACCAACAGCAGCACTAGAACTAGCACCAGCACCAACACTAGTGCAAGCGGGTTGAGACAAAGCAATCCACCATTGAGGAGTAGCACCATTACCAATCAGTAGCAGCACCACCACCACCACCAGTAGCACCACCACCACCGCGAGCGCAAGCGGGTTGAGACAAAGCAATCCACCATTGAGGTGTAGCACCAGCACCAACCAGCACCACCAGTAGCACTAGTACCGACCAGCACCACCACCAGTAGCACCACCACTAGAACTAGCACCAGCACCATCACTAGTGCAAGCGGGTTGAGACAAAGCAATCCACCATTTAGGTTTAACACTAGTGCCAACAAGTAGCACCACCACCACCACTAGTACAAGTGCAAGCAACAGCACTAGTGCAAACCGGTTGAGATCAAGCAATCCACCTTAGGGGGGAGCACTAGCACCAACCACCAGTAGCACCAGCACTGGCACCAACACCAGCACTCATGCAAGCCGGTTGAGACCAAGCAATCCACCTTAGAGGAGGAGCACTGGTACCAACCACCAGTAGCATCAGCACTGGCTCCAACACAGACTCATGCAGCCGGTTGAGACCAAGCAATCCACCTTAGAGGAGGAGCACTGGTACCAACCACCAGTAGCATCAGCACTGGCTCCAACACCAGCACTCATGCAAGCCGGTTGAGACCAAGCAATCCACCTTAGAGGAGGAGCACTGGTACCAACCACCAGTAGCATCAGCACTGGCTCCAACACCAGCACTCATGCAAGCCGGTTTGAGACAAGCAATCCACCTTAGAGGAGAGCACTAGTACAACCAACCAGTAGCACCAGCATGGCTCCAACACCAGCACTCATGCAAGCCGGTTGAGTCCAAGCAATCCACCTTAGAGGAGGAGCACTAGTACCAACCACCAGTAGCACCAGCACTGGCTCCAACACCAGCACTCATGCAAGCCGGTTGAGACCAAGCAATACACCTTAGAGGAGGAGCACTAGCACCAACCACCAGTAGCACCAGCACTGGCAGTGGCACCAGCAGCAGCACTCATGCAAGCCGGTTGAGACCAAGCAATCCACCTTAGAGGAGGAGCACTAGTACCAACCACCAGTAGCACCAGCACTGGCACCAGCAGCAGCACTCATGCAAGCCGGTTGAGACCAAGCCATCCACTATAGAGGTATAACGCTTGCACACACCAGGAGCACCATCACCAGTACCACCACCACTAGAACGAGCAGCAGGTTCTAGGTACTAACCACCACCACCACCACCACCACCACCACTAGACCTAGCTCCCTATGCAGTAAGATTTCAACTCGATGTAGCCCAGACCTGTAGGGTCAGCATGCTTGGATGTGACGGATGCATAAAGTCAAACATGCAGGATACATGCATGTATTTATGTCGATACTCTGGATGCTCCCCCAAAAAAACAGTGAAAGATGTTCTGCTTGGCACCTCGTGTACTATATATCGGTTTGGACTTTCCTTATCAAAAGACGATGTGAACAATTGCGAATATGTTGCTATTACGTTGGGCCTGTCAATTATTTATTTATATTGCAGGCATGTTGATTTAAACTTGAACTTGGTTACATTGCATCAGCCAGCAATTTGGCTGCTTGCCGACTACGGCATTGAAAAACATTTTCAATTTGCTTTAACGCTTTTTTCTTATCTTACTTGTAGGCCGGCAACTGGATGTATTTTTCAGTCCATAGGTACAGGGTACTACATTTTGTCAATTTGGTCAGCCCGTTTCGCGCACTTGCCATTATTTTACTGCCCCAAAGCGCAGTTGCCTTCAAAAAAGTGCTTTGTGATAGGTAGCCATATTGGCTGTAGGGACTTGTCCAACGTGGGGAGGGTCCGTTGTGCACTTGCGCCGCAGATGCAGCTTCATTGGTTGGTTGCGCCGCAGACGCAGGCTGTAAAAACAATTGTTGCATCTCAGGTCGAAGAGCTGTGTCGACTGTCGAGGACAAACAAACCAAACTTCCAACCACCGTTTTGGTCGCATAGGTATTAAGACCCCTATAGCAGGACCCAGATCTGAACCACTAACAGTGGCGGAGGTAAGAAGCTAACAAATGAGAAGTCACAAGAAACAAGTCATATGCAGCGTTGCAAGCGACGCGGAAAATTGGTGGAGTGTGTTGGCAACGGAATGAAAGGTGGCAACGATGGAGCTGACCGAAGCGAGTTAGTTACACAAACGTTGATGACGTTTCAGGCTTCAATTTTTCGGTCGGGCAGACAAATGGGCAAACATGGGGGCTCCGCAAAAAAAGGAGAATAACTTGGTTACAATGTTACATAGCTCCAGCCAGCAATTGGGCTGCTCGCCGTCTTGAGCAGCAGAAACAAATACAGGTCCCAATTTTGGCAGGTCCAGGTCCTACTCTTTTATAGGAGTGGCAACGCCATTCGAACTGAACCCTCGGAGTCGCTGGTTATTGTCGGGACTCGGTAGACTTACCTCCTGGGGTGAAATTTCTTTCACAACTAAAATTATTAAAAACGAAAAAATTAAAAAGTAGGGGCTTGAGGCTTGAGGCTAGGGCTAGCATTATGCAAAGTTGTTCAGGATGCTGAGTCCTTCGACGCAGACGCAACGTCGAAGGGTCTGTTTTGACGCGGGACGCAACGTGGGGAGGGTCCGTTGCCTGGAAGGAAGCAGGGTAGACAATTGGTTGCGTCTCAGGCAGTAGAGCTGGGGGTCCTCCTGAAGGACATAGGAGAGACCCAACCTTTGAGGCGAAAATACTCCTTGAAAAGAAAATAAGGCGAGGAGGCGTGACTAGAAAGTATTACAACGGTCGTTGGCTGGCTTGAATACACCCAAGACAAGCCCACACCACCACTCTCACAACCCCCCTGCCCCTGCCCTGCCCCTGCATTCGCTTGCGAGCGAATCTGAGGACGAGGAGGGTCTGGCCGGGTAGTGTGATACCGGGTGCTGACTGTATACATCTGACTGTATACACTAACCAAGCGCGCGTCAACCGCCACCAACCAACGGCACAGTCAGAGGCACAGTCACCCCGTGACCACGGTGGTAGCTGTTAGGAAGCAAAGCCAACCGCTCCCAATAAACGACCCAACCACCGCCATTTATTCTTGAACAATATTTTTGTGGCAGAACAAAACATCAAAATGCTGCCTTCTCTTATGTCAAACCCAACGTGCATCCACCAGAAATCTTGCGCCACACCTTGCGGTGGGCCTCGCAGCTCCCAACCACAGCTCCCACGTCAGACTCGCTGCGCCCCCGCTGTTATCCAATCTGTGGCTACCTCTGCTACTGCTTCTTGGAACACCTCCACTAGCCATGTGTATGCGGAGGCGGTTACCCCCCCAGCTAGACAGCCGCAGCCGTGGGCTAATTTAGCAAATTATTCTGACGTGGCTGACCTAGGGCATTTAGATGACTTGGTCGAAACTGCGTCCACAAGTGGGAAGTTGACTTGCGTGGTGTACTAAGCAAACTGGTGCGCCTCTTGCAGGAAAGCATTGCCGCTGCTCGACCAGATTCCCAAGGAACCATCTCTACCTGCCAAGGTCCAATTCCTCAAAGGTAGCGCCCCCCCCCCCCCCCCACCCCCCCCCCCCCCCCCCCCCCCCCCCCTCCCCCCCACCCCCACCCCCCCACCCACGCGCCTCATGCCCATTCGATGCGATTAATTTGAGGGATTGGATAGCGGCCGCGGGAGGCAAACCCTTGGTAGCCCTAGCCAGCTCTCGTTCCGCGCTCCACCGGCAGCCCAGGCTTGGCCGGCAACCCGTGCTTGTCTTGCTCCCCATGGCTTTGTTTGTTTTGCTAGCCTAGTATGGTCGATGCAGGGGACGCGCAACAGCCCGCATTTCATCTTACCAACATGGAAAAGGAGCGAGAATAATAGCAAAAACAGCCGACTGGTGCGAATTATTCGTATCCGCACAGTCTTATTTGCCTGTGGTCTTGCTCAGAGTCTGGGCAGTTCCAAGAGATTATACATCCAAGGCACACCCAAAACCACACTCACACGCCCACATGCCCACAGTCCCTCACCCATAGTCCCACACCCATGAGCACCCACACCCACACCACACCCCCACCACACCCACACCCCATGATATTAGTTAATCAACCTAGACCAATGCCTTCCAACCCCCCCCACGCCCAAACCCACACCCATGACCCAAGCCCTCACCCACTCCCACGATCTGATCCCACACCCATGACCCAAAACCACACCCATGACCCAAAACCACACCCATGCCCATGACCCAAACCCATACCCACGCCCATGACCCAAACCCACACCCAAGCCCACACCCACGCCAATGACCCAAGCCCACACCCACGCCCATGATCCGAGCCCACACCCATGACCCAAACCTACACCCACGCCCCACCCATGCCCACGACGCAGGCTGATATCAGCAAGAGTGACCTTTCCTTCACCGTCATCAAATCAAAGAGTATCCGAGGGCTCCCTTACATCTGCATCAACGGACCTGACCAAGAACTGGCCTTCGGTATGAGCGCCAACCCGAATAACATGACCCCTGTCCTAGCAAGCTTGGAAACAATCGCCGCCAACCCCAAAAAGCAGTTTGTCCGCAGAGAGGGCGGAGCTGCCAAGGTTTCAACCCGCAAGTCTGCACCTAAACCTGACCTCTTCACCAAGCTGCTGTTCAACCTGAGCCAGACCCAGAAGTCCCGGCGCAGCAAAGCCAAAGCCACCTCTCATCTGAACCCTAGAGTCCTCCTCCTCGTCCTCACCACCACAGCCCTCTTCATCTGCGGCCTTGGCATGCTGAACCCCAACGGACTCATCTCAGGGCTGTTGCGTCTGCACGTGCAAATCAGCACCGACTCCAGCCTGGTGCGATTGGGCTCAGCCATTCTGTCCCCATTGGCAACAGCTGCACTCTTGTATGCAGGGCTGCTCACAAATTGAGTGTCTAAAGCCCCGTCGCATCCCTCCACACGCCCGCCACCTCCTCGCCTCCCCCCGCCACGCACCCCGCTGCTGTACGTGGGGCTACTCACACATTGAGTGTGTCAGGAACCCAGTCCCCTCCCTCCCCAGGCACCTGCCCACCTCCCTCCACCCCCCTGTCACACACCCCGCCTTCCTCCCCCGCCACCTACCTGGCTATGTCGGCGGGTGTCAGAATCTTTTGCGTGTCCCTGTCTACAAAGGGCCCAAAGGCTTCTGCCAGGCTGTCCCCATTGGCAACAATTGCGCTCCTGTATGTGGGGCTGCTAACAAACTGAGTGTGCCTGAAACCCCGTCGCCTCCCTCCACACATACCCCGTCTCCCCGCCTCCCCCCGCTACACACCCCGCTGCTGTAAGTAGGGCAATTTGGATGTACAAGCAGCCACACAGCCTCACATCAGCTACAGGCCAAGGTGATTGTTTTTGCAGCTGCGTGCAGGATGGTACTGCTTCGATTTGGCTGTACAAGCAGCCACACAGATTCATATCAGCTACAGACCCAGGTGACTGCTTGTACAGCTGCGTGCATGATGGTACTGCTTAAATTTGGCTGTACAAGCAGCCACACAGCCTCATATCAGCTGCAGACCTAGGTGTTTTTTCTGCAGCTGTGTGCTCGATGGTACTGCTTCAATTTGGATGTACAAGCAGCCACCTTTGCTCATATCAGCGACAGGCCAAGGTGATTGCTTGTACAGCTGCGTGCACAATGGTACTGCTTCAATTTGGCTGTACAAGCAGCCACACAGCCTCATGTCAGCTACAGACCCAGGTGATTGATTTCACAGCTGCGTGCAGATGTGTGCAGATGGTACTGCTTAAATTTGGCTGTATTTGGCCTTTGCTCATATCAGCTACATGCCCATGTGATTGCTTTCGTAGCTGCATGCTTGATTGTACTGCTTGACTTTGCTGTACAAGCAGCCACACAGCCTCATAGTAGCTACATACCCAGGGGATTGCTCTTGCAGCTTGATGCACAATGGTACTGCCTCAATTTGGCTGTATAAGTAGCCACACAGCCTCATATCAGCTAAAGGCCCAGGGGATTGCTTGTACAGCTGCGTGCACCATGGTACTGATTCAATTTGGCTGTACAAGCAGCCACATAGCCTCATATCAGCTACAGGCCAAGGTGATTGCTTGTACAGCTGCGTGCACAATGGTACTGCTTCAATTTGGCTGTACTAGCAGCCACCTTTGCTCAGATCAGGTACAGGTCCAGGGGGTTGCTTGTACAGCTACATTCACGATGGTACTGCTTCAATATGGCTGTACAAGCAGCCACCTTTGCTCAAGTCAGCTTCTGGCCCAGGGGATTTCTGTTGCAGCCGCGTGCACGATGGTACTTCTTCAATTTGGCTGTACAAGCAGCCACACAGCTCATACCAGTCATGGTTTCTGTTGCAGCCGCGTGCACAATGGTACTGCTTCAATTTGGCTGTGCAAGCAGCCACACAGCCGCATACCTGTCATGGTTTTGCAGCTTTGTGAGCAGATAGTGCAGCCTTGAGCGCAGACTATAGTAATGATATGGTCCCGGCCTCGGACTGGTAGACCATGAAAATGCCTGATGAAAGTGTGATGGTATATATGAGGATGATGATGAGGATAGTTCCATCCTCATCCTCATATGCAGAATTTGAATTTGAATTTGAAAGTGCGGCGTGGACAGCTAGGTGGGCACACTATAATTATTCTCGTATGCGCGTGTGTGTCTAGATTAGGATGGTGATGATAGTGAGATGACGGTGTGATGATAGTGATGATGATGAGGAGGAGGAGGATGGTTCCATTATCATCCTCATATGCAGAATTTGAAAGTGCTGTGCGGAACTCCACATGTGCCCACCGCTAGGTGGATGTACTATCATCATTCTTGTATGTGCGTGTGTGCTAGATTAGGATGGTGATGGCGGTGTGATGATATAAATGATGATGATGATGATGATAACGATTGTTTCATGTATGTGAGCATGTACCTGGTAGTGATCAGATCATCTGCGTGCGTGCAGACGCCGGCAGGGTTTTTCTTTTCGGCTTTTCATAGCAGATTTTAGGCAGCTCTCTGAGCCCGACAACTGGGCTGCACCGGATTATTTCAGCAGTTCTGGAAAGCTGATTATGTCTGCTTTAAGTTGCTCAAGGTTGCGCCAAGTTTGGCTGAATAGCCAGACAGGGGAGCTGCCTAGAAGCTGCTGCTCCTAGCTAGAAAGAAAAAGCTGGACGCTGTCACAGTGGTCATAGCCACTGTTTCTTTTGTGGGCTACGCGTAGCAGCTTCCTTCCAGCTCCATAAGCCAGCCACTGGGTCAAGCTTATAGCTTTTAGCTATGTGGAATACCAGCCCTCTCAGTGTTCAGACGCACTAGCTAAATTCTGGCTTGGCCCAAGGATGGGTGAAAGGAGCTGCCTATAAGCTGCTACGTGCAGCTGAAAAAAAGCAGTGGTCCTAGCTCATTAATGAATTTGAGTTTCAAACTGGGTTGGGTCTTACCCTTCCTACCAATTTTGACGCGTGTCGACCGTAGCTACAAATGTTGATACTCTCCGCAGCTTGCCCTGTGTTTAGATACTGCATTGTGTCCCTTGGTCCCATATTTACGCGTGCCTGTTTGGATTCGCATTGTATCCCTTGGTCCCGTATTTACGCATGCCTTTTTGGATACCGCCATTGTATCCCTTGGTCCTGTATTTACGCACGCCTGTTTGGATACCACATTGTATCCCTTGGTCCCGTATTTACGCATGCCTGTTTGGATACCGCATTGTGTCCCTTGGTCCCGTATTTACGCATGCCTGTTTGGATACCGCATTGTGTCCCTTGGTCCCGTATTTACGCAGGCCTGTGTGTTGATGTGTTATTTCTCAATGTTGCGCTGGTTGCTCGATGTTTGAAAGCACGTAATGCAGAGTTATTTTTTGCGGAGCCCCCCCTGCTGGGGGGTGGGAGCCCCCAGGGGCTCCCTGTTGTCCGTCCGACCAACCAACCAACCGGCCCCCCCAGGGGCTCCCTGTTGTCCGTCCGACCAACCAACCCACCGGCCCCCCCTAGGGGCTCCCTGCTGTCTGTCCGACCAACCAACCCACCGGCCCCCCAAGGGCTCCCTGTTGTCCGTCCGACCAACCAACCAACCGGCCCCCCCAGGGGCTCCCTGTTGTCCGTCCGGCCAACCAACCAACCAACCGGCCCCCCCAGGGGCTCCCTGTTGTCCGTCCGACCAACCAACCAACCAACCGGCCCCCCCAGGGGCTCCCTGTTGTCCGACCAACCAGCCAACCAACCGGCCCCCCGAGACTAAGCCTGATGTCAGCCACCTGGCTCATAACTAACTGGCTTAGGTCCGCTCGATTCCGTTGCCACCTTTCGCAATAACACTCTCCGCCAATTTTCGCGTCGCTTTTGACGCTGCCTAGGACTTGTGTCGCTTCCCTCCATGCCGCCTACCCAAAACGCTACCAGGGGGCCAACCTTGAAAGACACCAGATCCCTGATCTCTGTCAGAAGACCCCCTTTCCGAAACGAAAAAAGGCTCTGACGGAATTCGTCCACTGATCGGACCTTCCTTTGTGTTGCTTATATAATTGTGGCCCATAGTAATATGTATAGGGAACGGCAACTAAGATTAGTGTTTCAAAAACTAATATTTACTAATATCATTACGGTGTCACAATAATATTAGTTTTTCAAATAAATTCGAAATTCTGGTGAGACGGCTCGTCCGACTAATATTATATAATATTAATTATTCACTAATATTATATGACATCGACGACCCTAAATATGTGTCGCTCCTTAACCCCTAGCACGCTCGCACACTCACACATACACACTCACACACACACTCACACTCACACACAAACAAACTCACACACACACACCGGCCCGTATAATGTTGCTTATTGATACAAGCACCTTACGCGCATACCTGCTACGTCCATTCTGCTTGTTGCCCTGCCTTATCTTGCTTGCAACCTTCTATCTAAATGAATGTATAATGTTGCTTGCACGCATCATGACGAGGCAACAAGTTGAGCATGTTGCCTACACACACACGTACACGCTGTTTCACACACACTCTCGCACACACGCACCAAACACACACATCGCATATATGTTGCATCGCAAGACGCAACGTGGGGAGGGTCTGTTACCAAGAAGGAAGGGTATGCTGCGTCGCATGTCGCATCGCATATATGTTGCATCGCATATATGTTGCATCGCAAGACGCAACGTGGGGAGGGTCTGTTACCAAGAAGGAAGGGTATGCTGCGTCGCATGTCGCATCGCATATATGTTGCATCGCAAGACGCAACGTGGGGAGGGTCTGTTACCAAGAAGGAAGGGTATGCTGCGTCGCATGTCGCATCGCATATATGTTGCATCGCATATATGTTGCATCGCAAGACGCAACGTGGGGAGGGTCTGTTACCAAGAAGGAAGGGTATGCTGCGTCACATGTCGCATCGCATATATGTTGCATCGCAAGACGCAATGTGGGGAGGGTCTGTTACCAAGAAGGAAGGGTATGCTGCGTCGCATGTCGCATCGCATATATGTTGCATCGCATATATGTTGCATCGCAAGACGCAACGTGGGGAGGGTCTGTTACCAAGAAGGAAGGGTATGCTGCGTCGCATGTCGCATCGCACATATGTTGCATCGCATATATGTTGCATCGCAAGACGCAACGTGGGGAGGGCCTGTTACCAAGAAGGAAGGGTATGCTGCGTCGCATGTCGCATCGCATGTATGTTGCATCGCATATATGTTGCATCGCAAGACGCAACGTGGGGAGGGCCTGTTAGCAAGAAGGAAGGGTATGCTGCGTCGCATGTTGCATCGCTTATATGTTGCATCGCATATATGTTGCATCGCAAGACGCAACGTGGGGAGGGTCTGTTACCAAGAAGGAAGGGTATGCTGCGTCGCATGTCGCATCGCATATATGTTGCATCGCATATATGTTGCATCGCAAGACGCAACGTGGGGAGGGTCTGTTACCAAGAAGGAAGGGTATGCTGCGTCACATGTTGCATCGCATATATGTTGCATCGCATATATGTTGCATCGCAAGACGCAACGTGGGGAGGGTCTGTTACCAAGAAGGAAGGGTATGCTGCGTCGCATGTCGCATCGCATATATGTTGCATCGCATATATAGTTTCTGCGCTTCTAGAATGATACAAGCAGCGCTCCCTAAGCTTATCCCCCTAGTTTTTGATTTTGACTTGGTACATGGTTTTCCAGCCAACTCTGTCCAAGTCCCCCCGGGCGATACCCACGGAAGGCAGGGGGCCAAATAAGCAGATAAGACAGTATAAAGACTTGCACAGGGGCTGGTTCAGGGAGAATGCTAGAATGATCTAAGCAGCGCTCCAAAAGCGTATCTTAAAGCAATTCAGGGGATGATTTGGGAAGCACACTTTGTACTTGGTTCTCAGAATCTCAGGCCAATTATCGAGAATTTTCAGATTTCCAGGCCAAATTCTCGATTTCATGTACGAAGTCCGGGTTCTTCAGAAACCTTGAACCCAAATCATCTGCTAAATTGCCCTCCCTACCAACCCAACACAACTAGAATGATGTAAGCAGCGCTCCAAAAGCCTATCTTAATAATATAATTATATTAATTTAATTATTATAAAAGCCTGTCTTAATAATTATTCCAAAAGCCTATCTTAATAATATAATTATATTAATTTAATTATTATAAAAGCCTATCTTAATAATATAATTTAGTTGTGTTGGGTTGAGAACATGTTCTGCCTTTCCTGTTAGTCTATAATTATGTATGTGTTAGCTGGTGTTAGCATTATATATGTATGTACAGCAAATATATGTATATACTAGCATCTGAGCCCGTCGTACCGATGGGAGGACCCCCGTGGCCACGTAAGCGACAGGTCTCGGAAAATCGAGATCCGAGCCTTTCTGCCACCTGGGTGACAGGTCAGCAAGATATGGAACTAAAACCCCAAGTGGCTGGGCCCAAAGGGTCCGAACACGCGTCGGGCACGCGCTATACCCTCCACGGACATGCTACTTTATATATACTGATATTACATAGCATATGTACTACCGTACATAATATCAGTATGAAATATGTATGTATAGCATGTGTACTACAGTACATAATATCAGTATGAAATATGTATGTATAGCATGTATAGCATGTGTACTACCGTACATAATATCAGTATGAAATATGTATGTATAGCATGTATAGCATGTGTACTACCGTACATAATATCAGTATGAAATATGTATGTATAGCATGTATAGCATGTGTACTACCGTACATAATATCAGTATGAAATATGTATGTATAGCATGTATAGCATGTGTACTACCGTACATAATATCAGTATGAAATATGTATGTATAGCAAGTATAGCATGCAAGGTCATCAGCAGTGCTTTTCTTTTTGGCTACGAGCAGCACCTTATAGGTAGCTCCTTGTGCCTGCGATTGGTACAACTTTGTTTTCATTTCCAAACTGAATCTATGAAGCCACTTTTCCCCTGTGTTGGCTGTGTTTTTATGTAGCGTACTGCCTGTGTATAGTGTAAGGAGTTTTGGCTGTGGGTTGATATAGTGTACTGCCTGCTGATAGTGTACGGGGTTTGGGCTGTGGTTTGATGTACCCTACTGCCTGCTGATAGTGTACGGGGTTGTGGCTGTGGGTTGATCTAGCGTACTGCCTCGCGCCTGCTTATACTACACAGGACATAACGATGATGTAACATTTGTCATTTCCTTTTCTGTCACTTCTTTCATGCTTGGATTGAATTGGATTGTTACATCATTTCCTTTTCTGTCACTTCTTTCATGCTTGGATTGGATTGTAACATGATTTCCTCTTCTGTCACTTCTTTCATGCTTGGATTGGATTGTAACATGATTTCCTTTTCTGCCACTTCTTTCATGCTTGGATTGGATTGTAAGTATTGTAACATGATTTCCAGCAACCTCTGGGTGGCTCGCCGTCTTCTAATTCCAAGCCCCCCTGTGTGATAACGCACACACGGAAACCGAGGAGCATACTAGGCGGATTGAAATTGAAATTGTTACATCCGTGTAATGCAGTTACTCACAGGACGTGAAGTTAAGGACACCACCGCGTAAGCCGGAGCCACCAGTAGTCACCGTAGGACCATTGAATACCATACCATGTGGTGGTCCTACCATACCCACCATACCATACTCATTAAAAAAAGATCAAGTGTGCCACGGCGGATTCTGCAGTGTTCAGACTTGTCCAGTTCAATTTAATCCTTGAACTTGAACTTGGCTACGTGGCTCCAGCCTCAAAGGCTGCACACCGTCTTTGCCTCGTCGGCAATTGAAATTGAGCTTGAACTTGGTTACATAGCTCTAGACAGCAATTTGGCTGCTCGCCGTCTTTGGCAGTAAACAAAAAACAGGAAAATGTAAACCTATGGTGGGCCATCGGCAATTGGACATAACTTGTGGAGAATAATCGTTACAGTGAATGTGATAGATATTGAAAGACGGTACTTAGCAGCATATGAGCATATCGGTCAAACTGCACGATTGATGTTAAACACAACTTGTGGAAAAGACTAGTTACAGTGAGTCAGTGATGGATACTGGACATAAACACGCTACTTAGCAGTACATCGGTGAAACTGCACGATTGAAATTGAGCACAACTTGTGGAGAAGGATAGTTACAGTGATAGATACTGAACATACAGACGGTACTTAGCAGTATATCGGTGAAAGTGCCCGGTTGAAATTGAGCACAACTTGTGGAAGGATTTGATTGTTCTATGTTTTGGGGCTCCCGCCCCCCCTCTTTGGGAGCGGGATCCCCCAGAATCACCCCCATTGTCCATTTGTCCGACACTCCGACCTACCGATGACTGAGACGAATCCTGACACGTCAGCCAACAGTCTCATAACTAACTGGCTTCGGCCAGCTCCATTGTTGCCCCCTGTCGTTCCATTGCCAACGCTCTCCACCAATTTTCCGTTTCGCTTGTGACGCTGCATATTTGGCTATTTGACCCTTCGACTATCCAGGTTCTGGTAGGGCACCGCTTCAAGTATTCTTCGTATTTTTAAATTCTTGTATTGGAAAACCCTGAAACCCTAAAACCTGGATGGGTTTGATACAGCCCAGAGGCTATTCAGGCATTGGATGGCCAGTCACTACCACAAAGGGTCCCTTCCTCTAACTCAGGTGGATTAAAGCCCTAACGGTTCTAACCCTAATCTCAAGATGTGAACCAAACATGAGTCAATTAGTTGAGTCAGAATGTAACAAAATCGTGCAAACCGATTATTAATGTTTTCATCTCCGCAAATCTCAGACCTGGGTATCGTGCAGACCGATAATTAGAGTTTTGGTCCAAATCCTGAAGACAATCACTGGCATTTCCCCGTGTTCTTCTTGTTTTTTGGCTGAGCCCCTCCTCAAGGGAGGCGGGAGCCCCCAGACTCCCAGAGGCCCAGATCCACTATTTTGTCCGTCTGACCGACGACCAAGACGAAGCCTGACACGTCAGCCAACTGTCTCATAATTCTTAACTAACTGGCTTCAGTCAGCTCCATCGGTGCCACTTGTCGCTCCGATGCCAACGCACTCCGCCATTTTTCGCTGCATAGGAATTGTCTAGAACTGCTGGGCCAATGCCTAGAAATTTAGAACAGATAAATGCTAAAAACGTTTTGGTAAACTTAATAGTACCGAGTGATGCCAGAGCCAACTATGCAACTACAACATGGTCTGCCAGTGCCAGCTATAGGCTGCCAGTGCCAACTATGTAACTTAGGTCTGCCAGTGCCAGCTATAGGCTGCCAGTGCCAGCTGTAGGCTGCCTATGCCAGCTATCGGCTGCCAGTGCCAGCTATAGGCTGCCAGTGCCAGCTATCGACTGCCAGTGCCAGCTATCGGCTGCCAGTGCCAGCTATCGGCTGCCAGTGCCAGCTATCGGCTGCCAGTGCCAGCTATAGGCTGCCAGTGCCAGCTATCGGCTGACAGTGCCAGCTATCGGCTGACAGTGCCAGCTATCGGCTGACAGTGCCAGCTATCGACTGCCAGTGCCAGCTATCGGCTGCCAGTGCCAGCTATCGGCTGCCAGTGCCAGCTATCGGCTGCCAGTGCCAGCTATCAGCTGCCAGTGCCAGATATAGGCTACCAGTGCCAGCTATCGGCTGCCAGTGCCAGCTATCGGCTGCCTGTGCCAGCTATAGGCTGCCTATGCGAGCTATAGGCTGCCAGTGCTAGCTATAGGCTGCCAGTGCCAGATATAGGCTGCCAGTGCCAGCTATAGGTTGCCAGTGCTAGCTATAGGCTACCAGTGCCAGATATAGGCTGCCAGTGCCAACTATAGGCTGCCAGTTACAGGCCCAGGCCCAATTATTGGGATTGCCCGAGTGGTCTATGTTACCATGTGTTTCCCAAGTGGTCTATGTAACTATGTGTTGCCGGACTGGTCTATGTAACGATGTGCTGCCCGAGTGGTCTATGTAACGATGTACTGCCCGAGTGGTCTGTGTAACGATGTGCTGCCCGACTTGTATATGTAACGATGTGCTGCGCGAGTGGTCTATGTAACGATGTGCTGCCCGAGTGGTCTATGTAACGATGTGCTGCCCGACTGGTCTATGTAACGATGTGCTGCCCGAGTGGTCTATGTAACGATGTGCTGCCCGAGTGGTCTGTGTAACGATGTGCTGCCCGAGTGGTCTATGTAACGATGTGCTGCCCGAGTGGTCTGTGTAACGATGTGCTGCCCGAGTGGTCTATGTAACTAAGTGTTGCCCGATTGGTCTATGTAACGATGTGCTGCCCGAGTGGTCTATGTAACGATGTGCTGCCCGAGTGGTCTATGTAACTATGTGTTGCCGGACTGGTCTATGTAACGATGTGCTGCCCGAGTGGTCTATGTAACTATGTGTTGCCGGACTGGTCTATGTAACGATGTGCTGCCCTAGTGGTCTGTGTAACGATGTGCTGGCCGAGTGGTCTATGTAACGATGTGCTGCCCGAGTGGTCTATGTAACGATGTGCTGCCCGAGTGGTCTATGTAACGATGTGCTGCCCGAGTGGTCTATGTAACGATGTGCTGCCCGAGTGGTCTATGTAACGATATGCTGCCCGAGTGGTCTATCTAACGATGTGCTGCCCAAGTGGTCTATGTAACTATGTGCTGCCCGACTGGTCTATGTAACGATGTGCTGCCCGAGTGGTCTATGTAACGATGTGCTGCCCGAGTGGCCTGTGTAACGATGTGCTGCCCGAGTGGTCTATGTAACGATGTGCTGCCCGAGTGGTCTGTGTAACGATGTGCTGCCCGAGTGGTCTATGTAACTATGTGTTGCCCGAGTGGTCTATGTAACGATGTGCTGCCCGAGTGGTCTGTGTAACGATGTGCTGCCCGAGTGGTCTATGTAACGATGTGCTGCCCGAGTGGTCTATGTAACGATGTGCTGCCCGAGTGGTCTATGTAACGATGTGCTGCCCGAGTGGTCTATGTAACGATGTGCTGCCCGAGTGGTCTATGTAACGATGTGCTGCCCTATGAGTGGTCTATGTAACGATGTGCTGCCCGAGTGGTCTATGTAACGATGTGCTGCCCCGAGTGGTCTATGTAACGATGTGCTGCCCGAGTGGTCTATGTAACGATGTGCTGCCCGAGTGGTCTATGTAACGATGTGCTGCCCGGACTGGTCTATGTAACGATGTGCTGCCCGAGTGGTCTGTGTAACGATGTGCTGCCCGAGTGGTCTATGTAACGATGTGCTGCCCGAGTGGTCTATGTAACGATGTGCTGCCGAGTGGTCTATGTAACGATGTGCTGCCCGAGTGGTCTATGTAACGATGTGCTGCCCGAGTGGTCTATGTAACGATGTGCTGCCCGAGTGGTCTATGTAACGATGTGCTGCCCGAGTGGTCTATGTAACGATGTGCTGCCCGAGTGGTCTATGTAACGATGTGCTGCCCGAGTGGTCTATGTAACGATGTGCTGCCCGAGTGGTCTATGTAACGATGTGCTGCCCGAGTGGTCTATGTAACGATGTGCTGCCCGAGTGGTCTATGTAACGATGTGCTGCCCTGGTCTATGTAACGATGTGCTGCCCGAGTGGTCTATGTAACGATGTGCTGCCCGAGTGGTCTGTGTAACGATGTGCTGCCCGAGTGGTCTATGTAACGATGTGCTGCCCGAGTGGTCTATGTAACGATGTGCTGCCCGACTGGTCTATGTAACGATGTGCTGCCCGAGTGGTCTATGTAACGATGTGCTGTGGTCTATGTAACGATGTGCTGCCCGAGTGGTCTATGTAACGATGTGCTGCCCGAGTGGTCTATGTTGTGTGCCCGAGTGGTCTATGTAACGATGTGCTGCCCTGGTCTATGTAACGATGTGCTGCCCGAGTGGTCTATGTATGTGCTGCCCGAGTGGTCTATGTAACGATGTGCTGCCCGAGTGGTCTGTAACGATGTGCTGCCCGAGTGGTCTATGTAACGATGTGCTGCCCGAGTGGTCTATGTAACGAGATGGTCTATGTAACGATGTGCTGCCCGAGTGGTCTATGTTAATGTAACGATGTGCTGCCCGAGTAGTCTATGTAAATGTATTGCCGGATGGTCTATGTAACGATGTGCTGCCCGAGTGGTCTATGTAACGATGTGCTGCCCGAGTGGTCTACGTAACGATGTGCTGCCCGAGTGGTCTATGTAACGATGTGCCCGAGTGTCTATGTAACGATGTGCTGCCCGAGTGGTCTATGTAACGATGTGCTGCCCGAGTGGTCTATGTAACGATGTGCTGCCCGAGTGGTCTATGTAACGATGTGCTGCCCGAGTGGTCTGTGTAACGATGTGCTGCCCGAGTGGTCTATGTAACGATGTGCTGCCCGAGTGGTCTATGTAACGATGTGTTGCCGGACTGGTCTATGTAACGATGTGCTGCCCGAGTGGTCTATGTAACGATGTGCTGCCCGAGTGGTCTATGTAACTATGTGTTGCCGGACTGGTCTGTGTAACGATGTGCTGCCCGAGTAGTCTACGTAACTATGTGTTGCCGGACTGGTCTATGTAACGATGTGCTGCCCGAGTGGTCTATGTAACGATGTGCTGCCCGAGTGGTCTACGAACGATGTGCTGCCCGAGTGGTCTATGTAACGATGTGCTGCCCGAGTGGTCTATGTAACGATGTGCTGCCCGAGTGGTCTATGTAACGATGTGCTGCCCGAGTGGTCTATGTAACGATGTGCTGCCCGAGTGGTCTATGTAACGATGTGCTGCCCGAGTGGTCTGTGTAACGATGTGCTGCCCGAGTGGTCTATGTAACGATGTGCTGCCCGAGTGGTCTATGTAACGATGTGCTGCCCGAGTGGTCTATGTAACGATGTGCTGCCCGAGTGGTCTATGTAACGATGTGCTGCCCGAGTGGTCTATGTGAAGTCTATGTAACGATGTGCTGCCCGAGTGGTCTATGTAACGATGTGTTGCCGGACTGGTCTATGTAACGATGTGCTGCCCGAGTGGTCTGTGTAACGATGTGCTGCCCGAGTGGTCTATGTAACGATGTGCTGCCCGACTGGTCTATGTAACGATGTGCTGCCCGAGTGGTCTATGTAACGATGTGCTGCCCGAGTGGTCTGTGTAACGATGTGCTGCCGAGTGGTCTATGTAACGATGTGCTGCCCGAGTGGTCTATGTAACGATGTGCTGCCCGAGTGGTCTATGTAACGATGTGCTGCCCGAGTGGTCTATGTAACGATGTGCTGCCCGAGTGGTCTATGTAACGATGTGCTGCCCGAGTGGTCTATGTAACGATGTGCTGCCCGAGTGGTCTATGTAACGATGTGCTGCCCGATGGTCTATGTAACGATGTGCTGCCCGAGTGGTCTATGTAACGATGTGCTGCCCGAGTGGTCTATGTAACGATGTGCTGCCCGTGGTCTATGTAACGATGTGCTGCCCGAGTGGTCTATGTATGTGCTGCCCGATGTGTGCTACTGGTCTATGTAACGATGTGCTGCCCGAGTGGTCTATGTAACGATGTGCTGCCCGAGTGGTCTATGTAACGATGTGCTGCCCGAGTGGTCTATGTAACGATGTGCTGCCCGAGTGGTCTATGTAACGATGTGCTGCCCGAGTGGTCTATGTAACGATGTGCTGCCCGAGTGGTCTATGTAACGATGTGCTGCCCGACTGGTCTATGTAACGATGTGCTGCCCGAGTGGTCTATGTAACTATGTGCTGCCCGACTGGTCTATGTAACGATGTGCTGCCCGAGTGGTCTATGTAACGATGTGCTGCCCGAGTGGTCTATGTAACGATGTGCTGCCCGAGTGGTCTATGTAACGATGTGCTGCCCGAGTGGTCTATGTAACGATGTGCTGCCCGAGTGGTCTATGTAACGATGTGCTGCCCGACTGGTCTATGTAACGATGTGCTGCCCGAGTGGTCTATGTAACGATGTGCTGCCCGAGTGGTCTATGTAACGATGTGCTGCCCGAGTGGTCTATGTAACGATGTGCTGCCCGAGTGGTCTATGTAACGATGTGCTGCCCGAGTGGTCTATGTAACGATGTGCTGCCCGAGTGGTCTATGTAACGATGTGCTGCCCGAGTGGTCTATGTAACGATGTGCTGCCCGAGTGGTCTATGTAACGATGTGCTGCCCGAGTGGTCTATGTAACGATGTGCTGCCCGACTGGTCTATGTAACGATGTGCTGCCCGAGTGGTCTATGTAACGATGTGCTGCCGAGTGGTCTATGTAACGATGTGCTGCCCGAGTGGTCTATGTAACGATGTGCTGCCCGAGTGGTCTGTGTAACGATGTGCTGCCCGACTGGTCTATGTAACGATGTGTTGCCGGACTGGTCTATGTAACGATGTGCTGCCCGAGTGGTCTATGTAACGATGTGCTGCCCGAGTGGTCTATGTAACGATGTGCTGCCCGAGTGGTCTATGTAACGATGTGCTGCCCGAGTGGTCTATGTAACGATGTGCTGCCCGAGTGGTCTATGTAACGATGTGCTGCCCGAGTGGTCTATGTAACGATGTGCTGCCCGAGTGGTCTATGTAACGATGTGCTGCCCGAGTGGTCTATGTAACGATGTGCTGCCCGAGTGGTCTATGTAACGATGTGCTGCCCGAGTGGTCTATGTAACGATGTGCTGCCCGAGTGGTCTATGTAACGATGTGCTGCCCGAGTGGTCTATGTAACGATGTGCTGCCCGAGTGGTCTATGTAACGATGTGCTGCCCGAGTGGTCTATGTAACGATGTGCTGCCCGAGTGGTCTATGTAACGATGTGCTGCCCGAGTGGTCTATGTAACGATGTGCTGCCCGAGTGGTCTATGTAACGATGTGCTGCCCGAGTGGTCTATGTAACGATGTGCTGCCCGAGTGGTCTATGTAACGATGTGCTGCCCGACTGGTCTATGTAACGATGTGCTGCCCGAGTGGTCTATGTAACGATGTGCTGCCCGAGTGGTCTATGTAACGATGTGCTGCCCGAGTGGTCTATGTAACGATGTGCTGCCCTGGTCTATGTAACGATGTGCTGCCCGAGTGGTCTATGTAACGATGTGCTGCCGAGTGGTCTATGTAACGATGTGCTGCCCGAGTGGTCTATGTAACGATGTGCTGCCCGAGTGGTCTATGTAACGATGTGCTGCCCGACTGGTCTATGTAACGATGTGCTGCCCGAGTGGTCTATGTAACGATGTGCTGCCCGAGTGGTCTATGTAACGATGTGCTGCCCGACTGGTCTATGTAACGATGTGCTGCCCGAGTGGTCTATGTAACGATGTGCTGCCCGAGTGGTCTATGTAACGATGTGCTGCCCGAGTGGTCTATGTAACGATGTGCTGCCCGAGTGGTCTATGTAACGATGTGCTGCCCGAGTGGTCTATGTAACGATGTGCTGCCCGAGTGGTCTATGTAACGATGTGCTGCCCGAGTGGTCTATGTAACGATGTGCTGCCGAGTGGTCTATGTAACGATGTGCTGCCCGAGTGGTCTGTGTAACGATGTGCTGCCCGAGTGGTCTATGTAACGATGTGCTGCCCGAGTGGTCTATGTAACGATGTGCTGCCCGAGTGGTCTATGTAACGATGTGCTGCCCGAGTGGTCTATGTAACGATGTGCTGCCCGAGTGGTCTATGTAACGATGTGCTGCCCGAGTGGTCTATGTAACGATGTGCTGCCGACTGGTCTGTGTAACGATGTGCTGCCCGAGTGGTCTATGTAACGATGTGCTGCCCGAGTGGTCTATGTAACGATGTGCTGCCCGAGTGGTCTATGTAACGATGTGCTGCCCGACTGGTCTATGTAACGATGTGCTGCCCGAGTGGTCTATGTAACGATGTGCTGCCCGAGTGGTCTATGTAACGATGTGCTGCCCGAGTGGTCTATGTAACGATGTGCTGCCCGAGTGGTCTATGTAACGATGTGCTGCCCGAGTGGTCTATGTAACGATGTGCTGCCCGAGTGGTCTATGTAACGATGTGCTGCCCGAGTGGTCTATGTAACGATGTGCTGCCCGACTGGTCTATGTAACGATGTGCTGCCCCGAGTGGTCTATGTAACGATGTGCTGCCCGAGTGGTCTATGTAACGATGTGCTGCCCGAGTGGTCTATGTAACGATGTGCTGCCCGAGTGGTCTATGTAACGATGTGCTGCCCGAGTGGTCTATGTAACGATGTGCTGCCCGAGTGGTCTGTGTAACGATGTGCTGCCCGAGTGGTCTATGTAACGATGTGCTGCCCGAGTGGTCTATGTAACGATGTGCTGCCCGACTGGTCTATGTAACGATGTGCTGCCCGAGTGGTCTATGTAACGATGTGCTGCCCGAGTGGTCTATGTAACGATGTGCTGCCCGAGTGGTCTATGTAACGATGTGCTGCCCGAGTGGTCTATGTAACGATGTGCTGCCCGACTGGTCTATGTAACGATGTGCTGCCCGAGTGGTCTATGTAACGATGTGCTGCCCGAGTGGTCTATGTAACGATGTGCTGCGAGTGGTCTATGTAACGATGTGCTGCCCGAGTGGTCTATGTAACGATGTGCTGCCCGAGTGGTCTATGTAACGATGTGCTGCCCCGAGTGGTCTATGTAACGATGTGCTGCCCGAGTGGTCTATGTAACGATGTGCTGCCCGAGTGGTCTATGTAACGATGTGCTGCCCGAGTGGTCTATGTAACGATGTGCTGCCGAGTGGTCTATGTAACGATGTGCTGCCCGAGTGGTCTATGTAACGATGTGCTGCCCGAGTGGTCTATGTAACGATGTGCTGCCCGAGTGGTCTGTGTAACGATGTGCTGCCCGAGTGGTCTGTGTAACGATGTGCTGCCCGAGTGGTCTATGTAACGATGTGCTGCCGAGTGGTCTATGTAACGATGTGCTGCCCGAGTGGTCTATGTAACGATGTGCTGCCCGAGTGGTCTATGTAACGATGTGCTGCCCGAGTGGTCTATGTAACGATGTGCTGCCCGAGTGGTCTATGTAACGATGTGCTGCCCGAGTGGTCTATGTAACGATGTGCTGCCCGACTGGTCTATGTAACGATGTGCTGCCCGAGTGGTCTATGTAACGATGTGCTGCCCGAGTGGTCTGTGTAACGATGTGCTGCCCGACTGGTCTATGTAACGATGTGCTGCCCGACTGGTCTATGTAACGATGTGCTGCCCGAGTGGTCTATGTAACGATGTGCTGCCCGAGTGGTCTATGTAACGATGTGCTGCCCGAGTGGTCTATGTAACGATGTGCTGCCCGAGTGGTCTGTGTAACGATGTGCTGCCGAGTGGTCTATGTAACGATGTGCTGCCCGAGTGGTCTATGTAACGATGTGCTGCCCGAGTGGTCTATGTAACGATGTGCTGCCCGAGTGGTCTATGTAACGATGTGCTGCCCCGAGTGGTCTGGTCTATGTAACGATGTGCTGCCCGAGTGGTCTATGTAACGATGTGCTGCCCGAGTGGTCTATGTAACGATGTGCTGCCCGAGTGGTCTATGTAACGATGTGCTGCCCGAGTGGTCTGTGTAACGATGTGCTGCCCGAGTGGTCTATGTAACGATGTGCTGCCCGAGTGGTCTATGTAACGATGTGCTGCCCGAGTGGTCTGTGTAACGATGTGCTGCCCGAGTGGTCTATGTAACGATGTGCTGCCCGAGTGGTCTGTGTAACGATGTGCTGCCCGAGTGGTCTATGTAACGATGTGCTGCCCGAGTGGTCTATGTAACGATGTGCTGCCCGAGTGGTCTATGTAACGATGTGCTGCCCGAGTGGTCTATGTAACGATGTGCTGCCCGAGTGGTCTATGTAACGATGTGCTGCCCGAGTGGTCTATGTAACGATGTGCTGCCCGAGTGGTCTATGTAACTATGTGCTGCCGGACTGGTCTGTGTAACGATGTGCTGCCCGAGTGGTCTGTGTAACTATGTGCTGCCCGAGTGGTCTATGTAACGATGTGCTGCCCGAGTGGTCTATGTAACGATGTGCTGCCCGAGTGGTCTATGTAACGATGTGCTGCCCGAGTGGTCTATGTAACGATGTGCTGCCCGAGTGGTCTATGTAACGATGTGCTGCCCGAGTGGTCTATGTAACGATGTGCTGCCCGACTGGTCTATGTAAACGATGTGCTGCCCGAGTGGTCTGTGTAACGATGTGCTGCCCGAGTGGTCTATGTAACGATGTGCTGCCCGACTGGTCTATGTAACGATGTGCTGCCCGAGTGGTCTATGTAACGATGCTGCCCGAGTGGTCTATGTAACGATGTGCTGCCCGACTGGTCTATGTAACGATGTGCTGCCCGAGTGGTCTATGTAACGATGTGGCTGCCCGAGTGGTCTATGTAACGATGTGCTGCCCGAGTGGTCTATGTAACGATGTGCTGCCGAGTGGTCTGTGTAACGATGTGCTGCCCGAGTGGTCTATGTAACGATGTGCCTGCCCGAGTGGTCTGTGTAACGATGTGCTGCCCCGAGTGGTCTATGTAACGATGTGCTGCCCGAGTGGTCTATGTAACTATGTGCTGCCCGGACTGGTCTATGTAACGATGTGCTGCCCGAGTGGTCTATGTAACGATGTGCTGCCCGAGTGGTCTATGTAACGATGTGCTGCCCGAGTGGTCTATGTAACGATGTGCTGCCCGAGTGGTCTATGTAACTATGTGCTGCCGACTGGTCTATGTAACGATGTGCTGCCCGAGTGGTCTATGTAACGATGTGCTGCCCGAGTGGTCTATGTAACGATGTGCTGCCCGAGTGGTCTATGTAACGATGTGCTGCGAGTGGTCTATGTAACGATGTGCTGCCGGACTGGTCTATGTAACGATGTGCTGCCCGACTGGTCTATGTAACGATGTGCTGCCCGAGTGGTCTATGTAACGATGTGCTGCCCCGATGTGGTCTATGTAACGATGTGTGCTGCCCCGAGTGGTCTATGTAAACGATGTGCTGGCGAGTGGTCTATGTAACGATGTGCTGCCCGATTGGTCTATGTAACGATGTGCTGCCGAGTGGTCTATGTAACGATGTGCTGCCCGAGTGGTCTGTGTAACGATGTGCTGCCCGAGTGGTCTATGTAACGATGTGCTGCCCGTGGTCTGTGTAAACGATGTGCTGCCCGAGTGGTTCTATGTAACGATGTGCTGCCCGAGTGGTCTATGTAACGATGTGCTGCCCGAGTGGTCTATGTAACGATGTGCTGCCCGAGTGGTCTATGTAACGATGTGCTGCCGAGTGGTCTATGTAACGATGTGCTGCCCGAGTGGTCTATGTAACGATGTGCTGCCCGACTGGTCTATGTAACGATGTGCTGCCCGACTGGTCTGTGTAACGATGTGCTGCGCGAGTGGTCATGTAACGATGTGCTGCCCGAGTCTATGTAACGATGTGCTGCCGAGTGGTCTATGTAACGATGTGCTGCCCGACTGTCTATGTAACGATGTGCTGCCCGAGTGGTTATGTAACGATGTGCTGCCCGACTGGTCTGTAACGATGTGCTGCCCGAGTGGTCTATGTAACGATGTGCTGCCCGACGTGGTCTGTGTAACGATGTGCTGCCCGAGTGGTCTATGTAACGATGTGCTGCCGAGTGGTCTATGTAACGATGTGCTGCCCGAGTGGTCTATGTACGATGTGCTGCCCGAGTGGTCTGTGTAACGATGTGCTGCCCGAGTGGTCTGTGTAACGATGTGCTGCCTGAGTGGTCTATGTAACCATGTGTTGCCGGACTGGTCTATGTAACGATGTGCTGCCCGAGTGGTCTATGTAACGATGTGCTGCCCGAGTGGTCTGTGTAACGATGTGCTGCCGAGTGGTCTGTGTAACGATGTGTGCCCGAGTGGTCTATGTAACGATGTGCTGCCAAGATGTATGTAACGATGTGCTGCCCGAGTGGTCTGTGTAACGATGTGCTGCCCGAGTGGTCTATGTAACGATGTGCGGCCCGACTGGTCTGTGTAACGATGTGCTGCCCGAGTGGTCAATGTAACTATGTGTTGCCCGACTGGTCTATGTAACGATGTGCTGCCCGAGTGGTCTATGCAACTATGTGTTGCCGGACTGGTCTATGTAACGATGTGCTGCCCGAGTGGTCTGTGTATCGATGTGCAGCCCGAGTGGTCTATGTAACGATGTGCTGCCCGAGTGGTCTATGTAACGATGTGCTGCCCGAGTGGTCTATGTAACGATGTGCTGCGCGAGTGGTCTATGTAACGATGTGCTGCCCGAGTGGTCTATGTAACGCTGTGCTGCCCGAGTGGTCTATGTAACGATGTGCTGCCCGAGTGGTCTATGTAACTATGTGCTGCCCGAGTGGTCTGTGTAACGATGTGCTGCCGAGTGGTCATGTACGATGTGCTGCCGAGTGGTCTGTGTAACGATGTGCTGCCCGAGTGGTCAATGTAACTATGTGTTGCCGGACTGGTCTATGTAACAATGTGCTGCCCGAGTGGTCTGTGTAACGATGTGCTGCCCGAGTGGTCTATGTAACGATGTGCTGCCCGAGTGGTCTGTGTAACGATGTGCTGCCCGAGTGGTCAATGTAACGATGTGGTACCCGAGTGGTCTGTGTAACGATGTGCTGCCCGAGTGGTCTATGTAACGATGTGCTGCCCGAGTGGTCTGTGTAACGCTGTGCTGCCTGAGTGGTCTATGTAACTATGTGTTGCCGGACTGGTCTATGTAACGATGTGCTGCCCGAGTGGTCTATGTAACGATGTGCTGCCCGAGTGGTCTGTGTAATGATGTGCTGCCCGAGTGGTCTGTGTAACGATGTGCTGCCCGAGTGGTCTATGTAACGATGTGCTGCCCGAGTGGTCTGTGTAACGCTGTGCTGCCTGAGTGGTCTATGTAACTATGTGTTGCCGGACTGGTCTATGTAACGATGTGCTGCCCGAGTGGTCTATGTAACGATGTGCTGCCCGAGTGGTCTGTGTAACGATGTGCTGCCCGAGTGGTCTGTGTAACGATGTGCTGCCCGAGTGGTCTATGTAACGCTGTGCTGCCCGAGTGGTCTGTGTAACGATGTGCTGCCCAAGTGGTGTATTACATTACATTACATTACATTACATGTTAAAATCTACTTGACACCGCGAGGGTGTATGAGACTCTGTGCTTTAAACAAAAAGAAAAAGCACCCACAAAGCAAAAAACCCCATTACATCAGGGGTGTGTCGAGGACAAACAAACCAAACTCCAACCACACCGTTTTGGTGGCGTAGGTATTAAACCCCTTAGAGCAGGACCCAGATCTCAACCACTTACAGTGGCGGAGGTAAGAAGCTAACAAATGAGAAGTCTCAAGAAGAAAAAAAGGGATAAATAAATTACGGTGCCACTAAGCAGTCCAGGGCTTCCTGTCTTGCTCTTCTACAAGTAGAAAGATAGTCGGCTAGGTTGCTCCAAAAAGACTTAGTGCCATTTCCATTCATAAAGGTTCTGAATGTGGAATCGCAGAATTCCACATTCCATACGGTTAAGTCGGTATCCTCATGGACATGCCTATAAATATCTGTAAACAGATTCTGGTAGCGGAGGCGAATATCATTATAAAAAGGGCACTCAAACATATGCATTTCATCCTCAGTTTTTTGGAACCCACACATTTGTGTATGTAACGATGTGCTGCCCGAGTGGTCTGTGTAACGATGTGCTGCCCGAGTGGTCCATGTAACGATGTGCTGCCCGACTGGTCTGTGTAACGATGTGCTGCCCGAGTGGTCAATGTAACTATGTGTTGCCGGACTGGTCTATGTAACGATGTGCTGCCCGAGTGGTCTATGCAACTATGTGTTGCCGGACTGGTCTATGTAACGATGTGCTGCCCGAGTGGTCTGTGTAACGATGTGCTGCCCGAGTGGTCTATGTAACGATGTGCTGCCCAAGTGGTCTATGTAACGATGTGCAGCCCGAGTGGTCTATGTAACGATGTGCTGCCCGAGTGGTCTATGTAACGCTGTGCTGCCCGAGTGGTCTATGTAACGATGTGCTGCCCGAGTGGTCTATGTAACGATGTGCTGCCCGAGTGGTCTATGTAACGCTGTGCTCCCGATGTGGTCTATGTAACGATGTGCTGCCGAGTGGTCTATGTAACGATGTGCTGCCCCAGTGGTCTGTGTAACGATGTGCTGCCCGAGTGGTCTATGTAACGATGTGCTGCCCGAGTGGTCTGTGTAACGATGTGCTGCCCGAGTGGTCAATGTAACTATGTGTTGCCGGACTGGTCTATGTAACAATGTGCTGCCCGAGTGGTCTGTGTAACGATGTGCTGCCCGAGTGGTCTATGTAACGATGTGCTGCCCGAGTGGTCTGTGTAACGATGTGCTGCCCGAGTGGTCTATGTAACGATGTGTTGCCGGACTGGTCTATGTAACTATGTGCTGCCCGAGTGGTCTGTGTAACGATGTGCTGCCCGAGTGGTCTATGTAACGATGTGCTGCCCGAGTGGTCTATGTAACGATGTGCTGCCCGAGTGGTCTATGTAAGATGTTGCTGCCCGAGTGGTCTATGTAACGATGTGCTGCCCGAGTGGTCTATGTAACGATGTGCTGCCCAAGTGGTCTGTGTAACGATGTGCTGCCCGACTGGTCTATGTAACTATGTGCTGCCCGAGTGGTCTATGTAACGATGTGCTGCCGAGTGGTCTATGTAACGATGTTGCTGCCGAGTGGTCTGTGTAACGTGTGCTGCCCGAGTGGTCTGTGTAACGATGTGCTGCGAGTGGTCTATGTACGATGTGCTGCCGACTGGTCTATGTAACGATGTGCTGCCCGAGTGGTCTATGTAACGATGTGCTGCCCGAGTGGTCTGTGTAACGCTGTGCTGCCGAGTGGTCTTGTAACGATGTGCTGCCCGAGTGGTCTAACGATGTGCTGCCCGATGGTCTATGTAACGATGTGCTGCGAGTGGTCTAATGTAACGCTGTGCTGCCCGAGTGGTCTATGTAACGCTGTGCTGCCCGAGTGGTCTATGTAACGATGTGCTGCCCGAGTGGTCTATGTTACGATGTGCTGCCCGAGTGGTCTATGTAACGATATGCTGCCCGAGTGGTCTATGTAACGATGTGCTGCCCGAGTGGTCTATGTAACGATGTGCTGCCCGAGTGGTCTATCTAACTATGTGTTGCCGGACTGGTCTATGTAACGATGTGCTGCCCGAGTGGTCTATGTAACGATGTGCTGCCCGAGTGGTCTATGTAACGATGTGCTGCCTGAGTGGTCTGTGTAACGATGTGCTGCCCGAGTGGTCTATGTAACGATGTGCTGCCTGAGTGGTCTGTGTAACGATGTGCTGCCCGAGTGGTCAATGTAACTATGTGTTGCGGTGGTCTTGTAACGATGTACTGCCGAGTGGTCTGTGTAACTATGTGCTGCCCGAGTGGTCTATGTAACGATGTGCTGCCCGAGTGGTCTATGTAACGATGTGCTGCCCGAGTGGTCTATGTAACGATGTGCTGCCCGAGTGGTCTATGTAACGATGTGCTGCCCGAGTGGTCTATGTAACGATGTGCTGCCCGAGTGGTCTGTGTAACGATGTGCTGCCCGAGTGGTCTATGTTAACGATGTGCTGCCGAGTGGTCTATGTAACGATGTGCTGCCGAGTGGTCTTGTAACGATGTGCTGCCGAGTGGTCTGTGTAACAATGTGCTGCCCGAGTGGTCTATGTAACGCTGTGCTGCCCGAGTGGTCTGTGTAACGCTGTGCTGCCTGAGTGGTCTATGTAACTATGTGTTGCCGGACTGGTCTATGTAACGATGTGCTGCCCGAGTGGTCTATGTAACGATGTGCTGCCCGAGTGGTTTATGTAACGATGTGCTGCCCGAGTGGTCTATGTAACGCTGTGCTGCCCGACTGGTCTATGTAACGATGTGCTGCCCGAGTGGTATATGTAACGATGTGCTGCCCGAGTGGTCTATGTAACGATGTGCTGCCCGAGTGGTCTATGTAACGATGTGCTGCCCGAGTGGTCTATGTAACGATGTGCTGCCCGAGTGGTCTATGTAACGATGTGCTGCCCAAGTGGTCTGTGTAACGATGTGCTGCCCGACTGGTCTATGTAACTATGTGCTGCCCGAGTGGTCTATGTAACGATGTGCTGCCCGAGTGGTCTATGTAACGCTGTGCTGCCCGAGTGGTCTGTGTAACGATGTGCTGCCCGAGTGGTCTATGTAACGATGTGCTGCCCAAGTGGTCTGTATAACGATGTGCTGCCCGAGTGGTCTATGTACGATTGCTGCCGATGGTCTATGTAACGATGTGCTGCGAGTGGCTGTACGATGTGCTGAGTGGTCTATGTAACGATGTGCTGCCGAGTGGTCTATGTGATGTGCTGTGGTCTATGTAACTATGTGCTGCCGCGAGTGGTCTATGTAACGATGTGCTGCCCGAGTGGTCTATGTAACGATGTGCTGCCCGAGTGTCTGTGTAACGATGTGCTGCCGAGTGGTATATGTAACAATGTGCTGCCCGATGTCTATGTAAGATGTGCTGCCCGAGTGGTCTATGTAAACGAGTGTGCTGCCCGAGTGGTCTAATGTAATGTGCTGCCGGAGTGGTTCTATGTAACGATGTGCTGCCCGAGTGGGTCTATGTAACGATGTGCTGCCCGAGTGGTCTATGTAAACGATGTGCTGCCGAGTGGTCCTATGTAACGATTATGCTGCCCGAGTGGTCTATGTAACGATGTGCGCCGCGAGTGGTCTGTGTAAAATGTGCTGCCCGACTGGTCTATGTAACGATGTGCTGCCCGAGTGGTCTATGTAACGATGTGCTGCCCAAGTGGTCTATGTAACGATGTGCTGCCCGAGTGGTCTATGTACGACGATATTGCCCGAGTGGTCTATGTAACGATGTGCTGCCCGAGTGGTCTATGTAACGCACTGTGCCCGAGTGGTCTATGTAACGCTGTGCTGCCCGAGTGGTCTGTGTAACGATGTGCTGCCCGAGTGGTCTATGTAACGCTGTGCGCCAAGTGTCTGGTAACGAGTTTGTGCTGCCCGAGTGGTATATGTAACGATGTGCTGCCGGACTGGTCTTTGTAACGATGTGCTGCCCGAGTGGTCTATGTAACGCTGTGCTGGCCGAGTTGTCTATGTAACGATGTGCTGCCCGAGTGGTCTATGTAACGATGTGCTGTCCGACTGGTCTATGTTAACGATGTGCTGCCCCGAGTGGTCTATGTACATGTGCTGCCCCAAGTGGTGCCTGTTGTAACAATGTGCTGCCCGATGTTGCTGGTATGTAACGATGTGCTGCCCGAGTGGTCTATGTAACGATGTGCTGCCCGAGTGGTCTATGTAACTATGGTTTACCACTGCCACCTATGTAACTATGGGCTGCCACTGCCAACTATTGGCTACTCAATGTCTTTCAAGCTTAACTCGTGCACCACCGAAGGCGCCCATTTGGAGGCGTTGGTCACTGTTTATATTTTTGTCTATTCAACAATTTGCTGCCTGAGTCGTCTATGCAACTATGGTCTACCAGTGCCACCTACGTAACTATCAGCTGCCAGCGCCAACAATGGAACTATAGTATGGGCTGCTATTGCCGACTGTGGACCTTAGGGCTGCTAGGGCCAACTATGGACTGCTATATGTCGTCCAATTTCAAGCCCTCCTGCACTCCCGAAGGCACCTATATGGAGGCATCGGTCACTGTTTCTCTTTGTCTACGGTATTTCACGATATGCTGCTTGAGTGGTCTATGTATCTACGGTCTACCAGTGCCACCTATGCAACTATGGGCTGCTCAACGTCTTCCTATTCCAAGCCCTCGTACACTCATTTGGAGGCATCGGTCAATGTTTATATTTTGGGCTACGAATGGCAGCTTCCAGGCATCTCCATGCGCCAGCAACTAGTTCAAGACCAAAGCTTTCAGATGCGTCGTAATGTCTGCCACGGCAGCTTTCAGACCGCTAGCTAGCTTCGGGTTTGGACAAAAGACAGGGAAAGGGAGCTGCCTAGAAGCTGCCAAGTGAAATTATAATTGCAGCAGAATACACAGGGACCGGCAAATTATATGATGTTGACAAAAGGCAAGTATAATATCATACAAATTGCATCATATGATGTTGTACATAAATGGTAACTTTGGCATAGTCAGACTGCCGGCATCATATGATGACATTATATCATATAGCGGGTCCGTAAGAATAAAGCATGCAGACAGGGTTCAATATGTCATGCAGCTATTCCCATTCTAATGATAAGGAGGAGACTCGATAGAGGTTTGTTGGGAAATTATAAATGCAGCAGAATAAAGCATGCAGCATGTGTGTGTGTGTGTGTGTGGGGGGGGGGGGGGGGGGGGGGGGGGAGGTGTGTGCGTGCATGCGGCGCGTGTGTGTGTGTGTAGAGTTACAATCTCTTGTACAGTTATCACCATTATAATGTTAAGGAGGAGGCTCGATATAGGTTTGTTGGGAAATTGTATTCGCAGTAGAATAAAGCATGCAGCATGTATGTGTGTGTGTGTGTGTGGTGGGGGGGGCGTGCATGCGTGTGTGTGCGTGTGTGTAGAGTTACGATCTCTTGTACAGTTATCACCATTCTAATGTTAAGGAGGAGGCTCGATATAGGTTTGTTGGGAAATTGTAATCGTAGTAGAATAATGCATGCAGCATGTATGCGTGTGGGTGTGCGTGTGGGGTGTGGGGGGCGTGCATGCGTGTGTGTGCGTGTGTGTAGAGTTACAATCTCTTGTATAGTTATCATCCTTCTAATGGTAAGGAGGAGGCTCGATATAGGTTTGTTGGGAAATTGTAATCGCAGTAGAATAAAGCATGCAGCATGTGTGTGTGGGGGGGTGGGGGTGGTGTGGGGGGGCGTGCATGCGTGTGTGTGCATGTGTGTAGAGTTACAATCTCTTGTACAGTTATCATCATTCTAATGGTTAGGAGGAGGCTCGATATAAGGTTTGTTGGGAAATTGTAATCGCAGTAGAATAATGCATGCAGCATGTGTGTGTGTGTGTGGGAGGGGTGGGGTGGGGTGGGGTGGGGGGGGCGTGCATGCGTGTGTGTGCGTGTGTGTAGAGTTACAATCTCTTGTACAGTTATCATCATTCTAATGGTTAGGAGGAGGCTCGATATAGGTTTGTTGGGAAATTGTAATCGCAGTAGAATAATGCATGCAGCATGTGTGTGTGTGTGTGGGAGGGGTGGGGTGGGGTGGGGTGGGGGGGGCGTGCATGCGTGTGTGCGTGTGTGTAGAGTTACGATCTTTTGTACAGGTATCACCATTATAATGTTAAGGAGGAGGCTCGATATAGGTTTGTTGGGAAATTGTATTCGCAGTAGAATAAAGCATGCAGCATGTATGCGTGTGTGTGTGTGGTGGTGGGGGGGGTGTGTGTGGGGGGGGGGGGGGCGTGCATGCGTGTGTGTGCGTGTGTGTAGAGTTTACTATCTCTTGTACAGTTATCACCATTATAATGTTAAGGAGGAGGCTCGATAGAGGTTTGTTGGGAAATTCTAATTGCAGTAGAATAAAGCATGCAGACAGGGTTATGATCTCTTGTACATTTCTTACCGTTTTCATGATAAGGAGGATACTCGATAGAGGTTTGTTGGGAAATTATAAATGCAGCAGAATGAAGCATGCAGGCAGAGTTAGGATCTCTTGTACAGTGATCACAATTCTCACGACAAGGATACTCATAGAGGTTTGTTGGGAAATTATAAATGCAGCAGAATGAAGCATGCAGCATGTGTGTGTGGGGGGGGTGGGGTTGGGGGGGAGGGGGGGGACGGAGAGGTGTGTGCATGCATGCATGCATGCGTGTGTGTGTGTATGTAGAGTTACGATATCTTGTACATTTATCACTGTTCTCACGACAAGGAGAAGGCTCGATATAGGTTTGTTGGGACATTATACATGCAGCAGAATAATGCATGCAGACAGATGTACGAACTCTTGTACAGTTATCATCATTCTCACAAAGAGGGGGAGACTCGATACAGGTTTGTTGGGACATTAGAATTGCAGCAGAATAAAGCATGCAGACACGGTTATGATCTCTTGTACAGTCATCACCATTCTCACGACTGGGAGACTCGATAGAGGTTTTTTGGGAAATTGTAAATATAACAGAAAAGAGCATGCAGACAGAGTTATGATGTCTTGCACAGTCAACACCATTTTCATGATAAGGAGGAGACTGGATAGAGGTTTCTTAGGAAGTTATAAGTGCAGTAGAATAAAGCATGCAGCATGTATGTGTGTGTGTGTGTGGGGTGTGGGGGGGTGGAGGGGGTGGGGGGGCGTGCATGCGTGTGTGTAGAGTTACAATCTCTTGTACAGTTATCATCATTCTCATGTTAAGGAGGAGACTGGATAGAGGTTTCTTAGGAAGTTATAAGTGCAGTAGAATAAAGCATACAGACTGAGTTACGATCTCTTGTACAGTTATCACCATTCTCACAACAAGGAGGAGACTCGATATAGGTTTGTTGGGAAATTGTAATTGTAGCAGAAAAATGCATGCAGACAGATTTACGATATCTTGTACAGATATCACCATTCTAATGATACGGAGGAGACTCGATAGAGGTTTGTTGGGAAATTATAATTGCATCAGAATAAAGCATGTGTGCGTGTGTGTGTGGGGGGGGGGGGAGAGGTGTGTGTGTGTGCATGCGTGTGTGTGTGTGGGGGGGGGGGGGGGGGGGGGGGGGGAGGAGGTGTGTGTGTGCATGTGCTCGTGTGTGTGTGTGTGTGTAGAGTTCCGATCTCTTGTACAGGTATTCCAATTCTCATGACAAGGAGTAGACTCGATGGAGGTTTGCTGGAACATTATAATTGCAGCAGAAAAAGAATATGCAGCATGTGTGTGTGTGGGGTAGGGGGGGGTGGGGGGTTGGGGGGGGGGGGGAGAGGTGCGTGCGTGCATGCATGCGTGTGTGTGTTTGTGTGTGTGTAGAGTTACGATATCTTGTACAGATAGCACCATTCTAAAGATACGGAGGAGACTCGATAGAGGTTTCTTAATAAGTTTTAAGTGCAGCAGAATCAAGAATGCAGATACATGTACGATCTCTTGTCTAGGTATTCCAATTCTCATGATAAGGAGTAGACTTGATAAAGGTTTGTTGGGAAATTATAAATACAGCAGAATAAAGCATACAGACTGAGTTACGATCTCTTGTACATTTGTCACCATTCTCACGACAAGGAGGATGATAGATAAAGGTTTGTTGGGAAATTAGAATTGCAGCAGATAAAAAGCATGCAGCACGTGCGTGGTTGTGGGTGGGGGGAAGGTGTGTGCGTGCATGCGCGTGTGTGTGTGCGTGTGTATATTTGTGTGTGTGGGATGGGGGGGGGGGGGGGGAAGGTGTGTGCGTGCATGCAGACTGAGTAACGTTGTCTCGTACAGTTATCACCATTCTAATGACAAGAATGAGATTCAATATATTGTAGGGGAAGTATAATTGCAGCAGAATAAAGCATGCAGACTGATTTACAATATGTTGTACAGTTATCATGTTTCAAGGAGACAAGGAGACAAGGAGACTCGATATAGTTTTGTTGGGACATTATACATGCAGCAGAATAATGCATGCAGACTGAGTTAGGATCTCTTGAACAGTTATTATCATTCTCACAAAGAGGAGAAGACTCGATACAGGTTTGTTGGGACATTAGAATTGCAGCAGAATGAAGCATGCAGGCAGAGTTAGGATCTCTTGTACAGTGATCACAATTCTCACGACAAGGATACTCATAGAGGTTTGTTGGGACATTATAATTGCAGCAGAAAAAAGCGTGCTGACAGGGTTACGATCTCTTGAACAGTGATCACCATTCTCACGACAAGGATACTCATAGAGGTTTGTTGGGACATTATAATTGCAGCAGAAAAAAGCATGCAGACAGGGTTACGATCTCATGAACAGTGATCACCATTCTCACGACAAGGATACTCATGGAGGTTTGTTGGGACATTAGAATTGCAGCAGAAAAAAGCATGCAGGCAGGGTTACAATCTCTTGAACAGTGATCACCATTCTCACAACAAGGATACTCATAGAGGTTAGTTGGGACATTAGAATTGCAACAGAAAACAACATTGAGCCACACAAATCCTGACACCTGCTTTGGAACACAAACCATCTCGTACTAACCTTATTCAACTACCGAGCAGGGCGCTGGGATGTAGGTGTTTGTAGGTGGGTTGTAGGTGTTTGTAGGTGGGTTGTAGGTGGTTGTAGGTGTGGGTTGGGTTGGGGGTCGGGTGGGGGGGTAGGTGGTTGAATGCTGTTGGACATACATTTAAGTTGCAAACAAGATCAGGCAGTGCAACAGGTACTAACCTTGTTCAACTTCCAAGCAGGGCACCGGGATGTAGGTGGTTGTAGGTGTGTGGGTTGGGTTGGGGGTTGGGTGGGGGGGTAGGTGGTTGAATGCTGTTGGACATACATTTAAGTTGCAAACAAGATCAGGCAGTGCAACTGACACTAACCTTATTCAACTACCAAGCTGTTGCTCCGCTCCTCGGGGTCCTCCTCGTTCCAGCCCGGAGGTGGGTATACAGTCAGTCGTGCCAACCGCCATGGTAGCTTTGTCCAGGTAAAGTAGCAGCTCGTTCCCTACCACCGTAAGACGGGGCTCTCTTATACCACGACCTACCGGGCGTTATCATTACAGTCAGTCCCTCTTAAGGCCAGGAGGGGGCAGAAAGAGATGCATCCCTAACTTCTGCAGCCTCAGCAACTGGATGCTAGCTAATGAAATCTCAATGCAACAAAAGAAGAAGCGGGGACCAACACTGTTGACAGGGGGTGGCGCACTGATCACAATTACATTACATTATCATCGACAGGCCATAGTTGGCCCAAGACAAGCCCGCTCCGCAACATCTGGGAGGGGTTTTCCAACAAATCCTCAGAAAAAGAAAGAGAATATGCTTACGATGCCAAGACAGTTTAACCTTCAAAACCATGACCTGGACAAGTCTTTTAGACTATGTAATCTGCTTAGTGTGCTCCCAAGTTTCCGAGGGTATCGCACGGGAGGGACTTGGCATTGGAAGACGGCGGGCAGCCCAGAATTGGCGGAACAACCATGTAACAATCTGATCCTTGAAACTTATAAATTGATGGTAGGGACGAATCATGACTGACTAATTAGAGTACAAGCTCGAGGGCGACCCGCAGGCTGCCTATTATAGGACAGACATTGCACTGTTTCTTTTTGAGCTATACGCAACAGCTTCTAGGCAGCTCTCTTTCCATGTCCTAGAGCCAAACCTGAATCTAGCTAGTGCCTCTGAAAGCTGATTGATAGGCATTCACAAGCACCTGAAAGCTTTGTGCTTGCCTCAGTTGCTGGCTAATGAAGCTGGCTAGAAACAGCCATGAGTAGCCCAATCATGAAACAGTGAAACGTTGGTGCTAGTGTCTACTTAGAAATAGCCGCTGAGCCTGAGGCGATCTCGTCCAGCACGTCTCCAACCTTTTTAACATAAGGCATGGTGTGTAGGGTGTAGTACTCTCCGCCCTCAATAAACTGCCTGGGAGCCTCATGCTCCCTAAGGATGCCCCACACGACCAAGTTATCATCCTCAGGATCTGTGACACCAATAATTCTCTCGGCTTCCAGAGAGGGGACTAGGATGGGGTCAGACTCCGTGCCAAACTTGTCCTCGTACATCCAAGCTTCGTGCCACATCTCCTTGTCGTCAATCTGGCGGTACTTACGGGCAGGCTCAGTGCTCAAAGAATTTTCAGTCCTGGAGATGTCGTCGCTGAGCACAGAGGAGCTGGTGGTCACTCCACGAGAGTTGACACCCAGAAGGCTGCTCAAGATGCGACCGGCTGGAGAAGCTCCGAGAGCGAAGTTGTTCTCCAGCAGGTTCAAACTGGGAGCAGCGCTTGAACGCAGCATCCTAGCGAGGCTCATCAGACGATAACTCATGGCGACCTTCAACCAGAAAGAAAGAAAGCAGTACGCCAAATCGCAACAAAGAAGCTGGACAAAGCTTCGCGCACGATGATGTTTCGGATCGTGAATTGTTACGATGAAAATGACGGTGAGAGCACAGAAAAGGGGGCACTGTGGTTTCTGCCGGTGTACTGCCGAGTGTAGTACGTCGATCCTGCTTCACCTCCAGCAAAACCCGTAGCTCCGAGTCGACTCCACATCCGGCAGAAACCACTCCCACTCGGCGACGTTTGGCCCTTGCACACGAATTCCAGCAGTTCATCTCCCTACAGACTCTTCCACCTCTTCGACTAAAAAATGCCACTTCAGCGATACCAATATGCACCCCGACTGATCCCTCATCAGTTGAAACTCTAGCGGTTCCCCTTCCTTCTCTTCCCTTGGTCTTCCTCATCAGACTTTTCAAATACCATTTTAGCAGCTCTCCTAGCTGACTTTCCACCGTTGTCCAACCCCCCGTTTCTCCTGTAGACGATGCCTCTTTGGCCTTATCCTGTCCCCATAACGTAGTTGAAGTTGTCCCCTACAATGGCTAATCCACAGGAAATGAGCTATTATAGTTTCTTCACCGGTTCTTTAGGGGGTTATCGTTCAGTACCTGATCAGTTTCCTAGTTCCTCCCTCCTTGACCCTAGAAACCCGTCGCCATTAGAAGTCCCATACTCAGTGGTCTCTGGCATTGCAATCCTCCTGGGCCTTCTTACGCACATTGCTCATCCGGACCTTTCTGTGTGCTGCCAAGTACTGCCTTAATTTTCACATTTCTCTTCCTTCATCTCTTACTGCAATTGAATTTGAAATTGGAATTGTTACATCCGTGTAATGCAGTTACTCACAGGTCTCTTACACTACGTCACTGTAACTATTGCACGCACACAAATCCATCAGTGGCTAAAGCGCCTGCCTCGCGCTTGCCCTCACTCCAGAATCTGCCCGGTTGAGCAATAAAGTCGAAGACTGCCAGGGCTAGTCAAATGAAAGAGAGGGAGAGGGGGGTGGCAGTTCTATGGCGAATGTGCCCGATTGAGCAGAATATTCGAAGACAAAATTGAGGTGAGAACTAAAAGCTGGGGAAAAAGACACTAAGGAGGTTCTGTGAGTATGGTAACAATGGTGAATCTGTTTGAAAAGGCAGAAAAGTTGAGGCCTACTAAAGGAACGATACAAGCAAGGGATGGGTAATGAACATAGTAAACAAAAATACTATTACTATTATACCGAATCTACAATGTAAAGTATAAGAGCCCAGGTCTGAAAAATTACGGGGAGGCTGAGGCAGTGAGGCGATTCTTCTCTTCACCTTTTAGACCTGCACCCAGATCTATTATATTGCTCAGGGATAAGACACGCGGATATCTGAGTGATTTGTGGCGGAGCCCCCTCTGCAAGGGGGCGAGAGCTCCCAGGGCCAGGGTTACCCATTTGTCCGTCCGACCGACCGTCTGCGTCTGACCGAGACGAAGCCTGACACGTCAGCCAGCGGTCTCGTAACTAACTCGCTTCCGTTGCCCCCTGTCGCTCCGTTGCGAACATTCTCCGCCATTTTAGCGGCGCTTGCGACGCTGCGTAGAATTTGTCACCTCCAAGTTGCCTCAATTCGAGGCAGTCCTTACAGGCTCAAACCGACACCCACCATGAAAGCCACGCCACCCGCCATCGCTCGCCATTTCTGTTCATACTGTCGGGCAACCGTTGACTGCGAGATAGGCGATGGCATCCGCCTTATGCTCACCCTCCTCTCCTGCCCCCGCTCCTACACGCCAGAGACTTCCGATTAGCTCTGAAGCATCTAGCTAGGCCTGTCCATCCGTCCTCTACCCTCCCCACCCCCCAGGTATAGATTTTCGTATCCCCCGAACTCCGCACCCGCCCAAAACCATATCCCCTCCTACCTCCCACGTCCGCTTCATTTATCCCTTCTTCTCGAAATGACCAGCCATTTAACGTAGCCCAACATAAGCATTGCATCTACTCCTGTATAGCAGTACCAACTCGAGCTGTTGGCACCCTCCAGCCTCTGCGACCACCAAGCCCACTGAGCACTCGCGCTGATGTTCGCCGCGGCTTTTGGCTTGGGCCTGGGAACCTTGATCGGCCTGTCAGCAGGTCCCTTCGCCTTCAAGAAGTACAGCGTACCTAAGGATTACAGCTTCCTAGACGAAGCTGCTGACAAGGATGATTCAATCATGGCCCCCCCTCTGGGCTCTGAGGTGGGAGAGGAGATTCGGGATCTGTTGAAGTACACAGAGCCTTGGGCCACGTGGCCAGACTATCAGAGAGTGAGTGAGTGACCTGCCATCTGTTTAGAGTATAACAACAAGACCACTGGCATGATCAATACAAAATCAGCAATTTAATAAAATTAATAACGATCAATGAAATAGCCATACATTCAATGTACACAAATATAATGTGAAGCAATGTAATAACCAGCAATGGGGTATGCAGGGAGCATGCATTGTTGTCCATACATTCAATGCACACACATGTAATGTGAAGTACACACATGTAATGTAATGTAATGTAATGGAAATAACATACATTCAATGTACACATATGTAATGTGAAGCAAGGTAATAACCAGCAATGGGGTATGCAGGGAGCATGTATTGCTGTCCATACATTCAATGTACACATATGTAATGTGAA
>JAJSRW010000202.1:0-2500 GCA_022414725.1 Microglena sp. YARC | reverse complement strand
AGAAGATAGTGGGATGGATAGAGTGGATAGGGGGATGGACTGAAAATATAGGGGGATGGATGCAGTGGGATGGGATGGATAGGGGGGTGGTTGGGGGTGGGGGATAGAGTGAGTGGATGGGTTGGATGGGGTGAAGTCCCAGTTCGACTCATTGTGATTTGGAAAGGTGAATGCATGGGGGGATGGTTGGGGGGATAAAGTGGGTGGATTGGGGGATGTACTGAGAAGATAGGGGGATGGATGGAGTGGATGGGATGGGTTGGGGCGTGGGTTGGGGGGGAAGTAGATTGAGGGGATAGAGTGTGTGGATGGGATGATGGGGGGATGTCTAAGTTGGACTCAACGGTGTTTGGGAAAGGTGAGTCGAATGGATGGTTCGGTGTGTGTGGGGGGGGGATGGTGTGTGTGTTGGGGGGGGGGGATGGGGATAGAGTGAGTGGATGGGGTGAAGTAGTTTTGAAAAATTTGAAATTGCAAAATTAAAATTGAAAAATTTGGTGCGTGGGGGGATGGTTGGGGGGATAACGTGGGTGGATTGGGTGATGTACTGAGAAGATAGGGGTACGGATGGAGTGGATGAGATGGGTGGGTGGGTGTGTTGGGGGATAGAGTGAGTGGATGGGATGATGGATGGGGGGATAAAGTGAGGGGATGAGGGGATGGTTGGTGGTGGTGGGGATAAGTGAGTGCATGGGATGGATAGGGGGGGGGGGGACTGAGAAGGTGGGGGGGAAATGGGATTGCCGTGGACCGCGATGGATGGTTGGGGGGATAAAGTGAGTGGATGGGGAATGGACTGAGAAGATAGGGGGATGGTTGGGGGGGGTGGGGGGGTGGGGGGGGAGTAGATTGAGGGGATAGAGGTCAGTGGATTGAGATGGATGGGGGATGAATTGAGTGGACTCAACAGTGTTTGGAAAAGTGAGTGCATGGGATGGAAAGGGGGATGAACTGAGAAGATAGGCGCGTGGATGGAGATCTCTCTCTGGTGTGTGGATAGGTGGGTGGGTGGATGGAGTAGATTGAGGGATAAAGTGAATGGAACGAGATGGTTTGGGGGGGGGATAAAGGGGGGGGGGGAGGGGGGGGGGGGTGGGGGGGCGGATGAGGGGATTAATTGAGTGGGGATAGGGGGGGATGGATTGAGTGGATGACCTGAGTTAGTTTTGATGGTTGGTTTGGTTGGGGGGTCAATTGAGTGGATGACCTGAGTTGGTTGGTTGGTTGGTTGGGGGATCAAGTGAGTGGATGACCTTGAGTTGTTGCTTGGTTGGGGGGATCAAGTGAGTGGATGACCTGAGTTGGTTGGTTGGTTGGTTGGTTGGGGGGATCAAGTGAGTGGATGACCTGAGTTGGTTGGTTGGTTGGTTGGGGGATCAATTGAGTGGATGACCTGAGTTGGTTGGTTGGTTGGTTGGTTGGGGGGGTCAATTGAGTGGATGACCTGAGTTGGTTGCTTGGTTGGTTGGGCAGGTTAAGTGAGTGGATTGAACCTGAGTTGGTTGGTTGGTTGGTTGGTTGGTTGGGGGATCAAGTGAGTGGATGACCTGAGTGGTTGGTTGGTTTGGTTGGTTGGGGGGAATCAAGTGAGTGGATGGGATGGATAGAGCGATTTGGATAAGTGGATGAAAGATATTAACCCAACCCAAACCCAAACAATCCAACCTCAAAAGCAACCACAAAACAACCTCAAACCAAACTCAAACCAAACTCAACCCAAAAATCTAATCCTCCTATAATGCAACCTCAAAAACAACCTTAACCGAAATGCAAACGCTAAAAACACCCTCAAATAAAATAGAATCCACCTCAAACCAACCTCAAACATACGCTCAAAATAAAACCAACCTAAAAACCAACCTCAAAATAACTTTGACAATGTGAGGTTGCAACTTCAAACCAACCTCAAACCAACCCTCAAACCAACCTCGAACCAAACTCAAATCAACCTCAAAACCACTTCAAACAACCTCAATCCAACCTCAAACCAAACCATCAACCAACCCTCAAACCAAACTCAAAAACTCAAACCAACTCAAACCAAAACTCAACAAACTTCAAAACCAAACTCAATCCACCTCACCAAACTCAACCAATTTAAACAACCTCAAATGAAACCTCACCAACTCTTCAACCAACCTACCCAACCTCAACCCAACCTCAACTCACCTCAACCAACCTCAAACCTACCTCAAACCAAGCTAAACCCCGCCTTCAAGCAAGCTAAAAACCCAACCTCAACCAACTTAAACGCAACCTCACTCAGCTTGCGTTCAATTGACTCATTGTGTTTATGAATGCAAGTTGCAACCTCAAAACTAACCTCAAACCAAACTCAAACCAAAACTCAAACCAAAACTCAAACCAACCTTAAACCAACCTCACACAGATTGGTGTTCATTTAACTCATCGTGTTTTATGAACGCAAGCTTGCAACTCAAACGCAAACTCAAACTAAACTCAAACAAACTCAAACCAAAACTCAAACCACACTCATGGG
>JAJSRW010000627.1:30000-35031 GCA_022414725.1 Microglena sp. YARC | reverse complement strand
CAATTCACTTCACTTCACTTCCTTTCAACACGACACAACAACACACTGATGTATACCCACATACAAGCAATGTGACACAGGGTCAGGGACCGGGCATAGTCACTTTCACTTCACGTCCATTCAAAGCATCACACACACGCACACAAACCGAGCCACAGCACATGCACCACAGCACAACACGTCAATAAGGCTCCGTTCTAAAACAGTGCATACAGGTAGGAGACAATAAAAATCCACTGTTCACTTCACTTACACATATCAACACAAACACACACACAAACAACACACACACATGTATAATACGACGCAGGCAAATACAGGTGAGGACCATATTCGACTTTCATACACGACACACGCACACACACACACACACAACAGCACTACATTGGGGAGAGCACAATTTATACAGCGAGAGCTCATCTCCGCTCTCCACACACACGCACCACCACCCAACCACCCACACAATCACACCACCCACTACATACCAACCACACCCCACACACACACACCAGCACACACACCAACACACACAACGACGCACACTACACACCACACACATGTCTAATAAGGCAAGTAGCATACAGGTAGGGGAACAATATTCACTTCAGCTTCACTTCATTCAACATCACACACACACACACACGACACACAACACACAGCGACGCACATCACTAAACACACACCACACACCACAACCCATATCAAATATATCATCTAATAAGGCAAGCTCAAGACTCTGCGTATATTCCGGTGCGCGGTCGGGCGGACCCATATTCACTCACTTCGAAAGTCCTTTCAGACTACACACACACACACGCACGCAAACACACACACATCACACACATTCACACGACACAAACACTTCTAATTAGGAAAGTGCATACAGGTGGGGGACCATATCCACTGTCACTTCAACTTCCATTCACACACACACAGAGGACACACAAACAACACACACACACACACAAAGCATGTTCTAATAAAGGCAAGTGCATACAGGTTGGGGACCAGTATTTCACTTCATCACAGCGACACACACACACACACACCACACACACACACACACACACGCATGTCTAATATAGGCAAGTGGCATACAGGTAGGGACCATATTACACGTTGTCATCACACACACACCACACACACACGCCACACACAACACTACACACACACGCATGTCTAATAAGGCAAGTGCATATAGGTATGGACCATATTCACTTCATCACACCACACACGACACACACCGGCCACACAACACACACACACACACACACACACATACACAGCAACACACCCACACACACACACCACACACATACACAAACACACACACACACACACCACACACATACACACACCACACACACACACACACGCACACACACATTGTCGAAAAGGGCCAAGTCATTCAGGTAGGGGACGCATATTCACTTCAACTTCCACTTTCCAGTAACACATACAAACACACCGCACACGAAACCAACACACATACTCACACACACACACATGTCCTATAAGGCAAGTGCACTACTGGGTAGGGACATATCACTCATCACACAACACGCACACACAGCACACACACAACACAACACACACAACAACACACACATGTCTAATAAGGCAAGTGTACTACGGCAGGGACATATTCACGTTCACCACACCCACACACATCACCCAACACAAACACACATTAAACCAAGTCACACATCACACACACACTGCACACACCACTAACACACGACACACAACACACTGTCTAATATTGGCAAGGTGCATACTGGTAGGGACCCATATTCACTTCACTTCACTTCCTTCAACACAACACACCACCATATGTATATATAAAGCAAAGTGCATACAGGTAGGGACTCTATATTCACTTCACTTCACGTCCATCAGCACACACACACGCAACAACAAAACACACACACAGCACACACACGTCTAATAAAGGCAAGCATACAGTAGATGACGCATATTCACTTCACTTCAACTATGCCATTCTAAGGCACACCACACACAGCCACACATCAGATACTACACCACACATGGAGTAAATAGTAGGGCAGTGGCAGTAAGGTAGGGGACCAAAATTCACTTCATTCACACTCAGCACGCACACATCACCAACATTGCACACATCACACACACACACCACACACTAGACACAGCACACATCGACACTACATCGCACACACACACATACACTACACCGACACACAGCACACACACACACACACACAACACCACACGCACACACACACAACATGTCTAATAAGGCAGTGCATACAGGTAGGAGGGGGACCATATCACTTCACTTCACTTCCATTCAACACAGGCTGCACACAACATCACCACACAAACACACAACGCACACAACAAACGACAATCACACACACAACTACACACACACACACATATGTATGAGTAAAGGCAAGTGATACAGGTAAGGTGCCATAATTCATTCACTTCAAGGTCTTTCACTCAACACAGCAGCACCGCACGCAAACACACACAACCACATTACACCAAAACACGTCTAATAGGAAAGTGCATACAAGGTAGGGCCATATCACTTCACTCACTTCCATTCAACAGCACACACACAAGACACAAACACACACAGCACACACAGCGCACGACATGGATCCTAATAAGGCAAGTGATACCCAGGTAGGACCGGATTATTCCTTCATCACACAACACACACACGAGCCACACACACCAGCACACAGCACACGCGTCCATGTCTAATAGGCAAGTGCATTACAGTAGGACCATATTCCACTTCATCTACACACACCACTACAAGTGTCCACATTTTCACACACACAATGACACACACACACACACACGCATGTCTAATAAGGCAAAGTGCATATAGTAGGGACCATATTCACTTCATCGACTACTGCATCACACACACATCTCACACAGACACACACACTACACATAACACACACACACACCACACACAATACACACACACACATTCCGTTACACGACCACACACACACACACACACATACGCACACAACACACAACACAAACACAACACACACACACACACGACACACACACGCACCACCATCATGTCGAATAAGGCAATGCATTCAGGTAGACCAATATTCACTCACTTCACTTCCATTCACACACATTTACACACGACACACGCACACAAACACACACACATACACACACACACACACACACACTGTCTAAGAACGCAAGTGCATACGTGGTAGGGACCATATTCACTTTTCATCACACACACAGCACACACACACACACCACACACACACACTACACACACACACATGTCTAATAAGCCAAGTGTATAGCAGGCAAGGACCATAATTCACTTCACCACTACAGCGACAGCACACACACAAACACACAACAGCACACACATACAACACACACACACTCACACACACACAGCGCATCACACATCACCACACACACACACACTACACACACATGTCTAATATGGCAAGTGCCATATCTGTAGGGACCAATATTACATTCACTTCCTTCCTTTCAACACACATCACACACACATATGTATTAATAAAGCAAGTGCATACAGGTAGGGACCATATTTCCATTCAACTTCACGTCCATAACAATACACACACGCACACAAACAACAGCACACACCACACACACATGTCAAATGATAAGAAGGCTAAGTGCATTACAGGTGGGACCATATTCACTTCATCACAACACACAATTCACACACACACACACACAACACACACGACACAAACAATGTCCTAATAAGGCAAGTGCATACAGGTAGGGACCATATACTCATCACCACACACACACACACACACACACACACACACACACACACACACCACACTACTAGCCAGCCATAACACCACACACTACACACACGTAACACAACACACACCTCACACAGACCACACACACATACAGTCATTTTACTGGTAGGACCCACTTTCACAAACTTTCATTCAACAGTGACACATACAATAAAAGCAAGTGCATCCACCATATTCACTTCACACTTCACGCAGCACCACACACGCACACAACCCAACCACAGGTAGAGGACGTATGACAAACACAACTCGGTACGACACATACCAGTAGCTGGTAGATGGCGCTGGACCCCATTCACACTTCATCACACGCACACACACAGCACACACAACACACACCGCACAATCACACACACACACACAGGTCTAATTAGCGCAAACCCTGTATACACGACATACCACTTCCAGGCACACCATACACACACACACACACACACACAATAAGTATCGCACACCCAGGTACGAAGGGACGCACACACACACACAATGCCCCCCCCCCCCCCCCCCACACACACACACACACACACCACACAACAGCACAAACACACACACACACACACACACACAAAAGTAGAAAAAGGAAACACTGTAATAGACATCTACATGTCTAATAAGGCAAGTGCATACTACAGGTAGGGACCATATTCACTTCACTTCACTTCCATTTCAAACACAACCACACACACACACACAACACACACACAACAACACACACACACACACACACACACACACATATGTAGTAATAACTAACTGCTTCAGCTGCATACAGGTAGGACCATAGTTCACTTCACTTCAAGTCCTTTTCACACACCACACACACGCACGCAAACCCCCACACACACACACACACAAACACGTCTAGTATCGGAAATTATTGTGAAAGCATACAGGTAGGGACCATATTTACCAGCTTCACTTCACTTCCATTCAACACACACACACAGCACACAAACTCACACACACACGACACACACAATAAATAAGCACATACAGGTATATCACACTACCACACGCACACACACCACACACACACACACACACACACACATGTCGTCTAATAAGGCAGTGCATGCACAGTAGTCAGACCATACTTCACTCATCACACACACAACCACCACAACACACACCAAACACAACACACACACACACAGCACAACACCACACCCCCCCCACC